>JADRCD010169230.1:28569-44973 GCA_019843815.1 Montemys delectorum | reverse complement strand
ATCTATCTATCTATCTATCTATCTATCTATCTATCTATCTATCTATCTATCTATGTATGTATCATCATCTATCATCTACCTACCTGTCTCTCTTTCTCTCTTCCCTTGGAATTTTGCCCTTTACTTTTCCACATATTCCACCAAGTTTGTGTCTCCTTGAACTACACAGTAGATACTGCAAACTCAATACAAAAAGATTTCATTTAGTTTCCTCTAACAGTCAATTTCTTGCAGGAAAGGACTTAAGAGTTGGACATTCTAAAACGTGATCAGCGCTGGAAGGGGAATGGACAATTGAGCAAGTTTTAGCCTTTTCCAGAAAGTGAATCCTGGCAATGTCTAATTCATTGCAGGATTTCATGTCTAAGTCAGAGAAGCCACTTTGGACAGAAATAGAGCATGGCTTTGATAAATTACTTAAAGTCAAAGCCCATTAGACATTTGACTCTAAATAACCTCAGAACCCAAAGCCTAATTATCTCGACAGCTCTGTTATCCTGAAATGGCCATCCGACTGAACAATTCCCTGGTAGGCAAGATCTCCAGGACAGACACTGACCCACAAAACCTTCAGAGTGTAGGAGATGTCCAGAGTATCCCTAGGGCCTGGAACCACAAAGTCGCTGAAGGACAGTGTCTCTGTCCCTTCACTTCACATTCCTGGGAATGCCATCCTCACTTTTAGCACACATCCAACCTCACTTGTCTCCCTTCCAACTGTTGAATGTGCTAATAACACTCACCTGAATGAAGATGTATTCATCCTGGACAACCAAAGAGCTGATGTCAATGGAGCGGGCAAAGGGGCCACTCCGAGTTGTCTCAGCACATTCTTGAATTCTGCAGGTGAGGTAGTGGGCATCTGAAAGAAAGGGGCATGTTGACATTTAGCATCAAGGTAAATGACCAGCCAAGACTCTTGCAGCACACAAAGTTGGACGTTATTGGGAATCACAGACAAATATTTTTTTTTAAATAATAATGAGATTTTACTTTCTTATACACAAAAATTGAAGACACTACCCTGGAAATGAAGGTAATACCTAGGTTCATGAAGAGAGTAGAGAAAGAGTTAATCTCATTTACTATTGGTGAAAAAAGAAAGAAAGAAAGAAAGAAAGAAAGAAAGAAAGAAAGAAAGAAAGAAAGAAAGAATGAAATCCATTTAGCTTTTGGAAGAAAACATTTGAAGAAGCTTTTGGAAATTTACATGCACGTATTTTTTTGCCAGTAATTTTAATTCAAGGAATGTTTCTATAGAAAGACTCATATATTTTCACAAAGAGGGAAGGTAAGGTGGGAGTGTTCATTGTGACATTATTCATAGCAGTGTAAAAGTAAAAATAGGCTAAATGTCCATGAATTAAAGAACATTTGGAACAGCTAAGATATATATACACATGCCAGAGTATCATGCCATTATTACAAAATTTGGCAGATACATATGCATCAACAGACTCGCCATGTTGCATTGCTTTACCGTGTTTTGAAACTATATTTCCCATTTTGCACAAGTATGACTCATTGATAACTTTAAACTTTGTTTTTATATAGACAGGTCTGTGCTACGACTACACAGAATAAAGTGTTAAAGGCCTTATATAAAGAGTAGATATGAGTACTTTAGGAATGGGATGGACTTAAATTATTATATAATATTTTATTACTGCCTGTGATTTTTGCCAAATATACATCTTTATTATATTGCAACAAGAATACATTCACTTAGTACTTACATAAAACTTGTATAATTATTTGTAAGAAAAAAATCTACATTTACAGTCAAGGTTATAGCTAAACCACAACAACCAAGCCTGCGGAACCACAGAGTCATCCCGGAAAACAATGTATTCAATTTCTTATTCCTTCAGGAAAAAACTACAAGTGAGTCTTTATGAAGAAATTACCCTGAAAATTTCTATAAACACAGTCATTGTTCATTTTATGAAATTAAGAAATAAATGGTCAAAATAAAAAGTAGATTGCTTTAAAACTATGTTTGAGAAGCTCCTTCTTTTCTGTCATCCTTAATTTCCCTTCAATGTTAAAACTACAAATTGTTTTTGTTTGTTAGTGTCTTGCTTTAAAGCATCAACAAACCATAAGCATACTCTGGCCTGGCAGTTTAGTCCTATAATTTCAGATATTCAGGCAGGGAAGGCAGAAGATGACAAGTTCAAGGCTGCCCTAGGCCTTCATGAGACCCTTCCTCAAAGTAATTGGCTCTAGTTCATTATAGGCAATCTGGTTTTAGACCTTGTGGATTTCTAACTACTGCTAACTTATAGTTAATGCAAAATGCAAAATATTCTGATTTTTAAGTTCTTTTTTCAGGCCATTTAAATTTCAAATGTAGTTACAGGACAATGCCGTGTGGCTAAGCAACCAAGACCATAGTCCAAAGGAGACCCAAGAATGACTTAACACCTAACCTATGCTCTTCCAACGATCCAGGTCCACCTCACAAGGGAGACATGTTTTTAGCCCCCGACCGTGACCATGCAGTTAGATCAGTCTTTCCAGCGCTTTCGTGTATGCACTGAATGTGTCCTCTCTTTTGTTTTTGTTCATGAATGAAGCCAGGAGTGGTCTGGCTTTCCACTTCTTGCTGAGGGGAGAGGGGAAGCCAGGGACCCCAGGCTATGCTTTGGAGCACAGTGTCTGCCCACAGGGGATACGTTTGGATATGTGCGAGCTTACTAATTTGCTCCTTAACTAAAGCACCAAAATGTGACAAAAGGCTGCAGTAAACACACGTAAAGAAATCACAAAGACCAGCCTGAAAACCTGTGTCCTTGTCAGTCAGTGTCTCTGCGAGCTCTTCACACTGCTAATCAAAGGTACACGTGGGAGGGCCACTCATGGAAAGGCTCATTCTTCCCTGGCTATTTACTATGCCTTTTGCATTTGAACACTCTGAAAGAAGAATCAAGTCTTTTCAAGGCCACCCCAAACAAAATCAACACCTACTCAAAGCTTGGCCCGGGACAAGTAGGAACCGGTGCCAGACTCATCCTACAGCTTGGCTTTGGCTCTGCTCGCCAGTGTGCAGCACGGGATGACAGGTTCCACTTAACAAGACACCAGCACTTACACGAGTTGCTGAAATCCACTTCACATTAAGAGACATTGCAGTCTTTAGACAGACTCATGTGCTGGAAATCTCAATGCTTTGATTTTCCAAAACTCAGAGCTACCGTAATGAGTGCCATTGTGGTCCCTGCCCAATGAGAACTCAGTGGGAGGGGACAGTGAATTATCCAGCTGTCCAGGCTACCAATCAGAAATGAGGAACTGTCCCAGGAAACCTTTGGGTGTCAAGGTTGAGCAGGAAATAGCACTCGTTTCAGGCTCCATTTTTCTAATAGATCTCAAGTTTCCAACAGTCCCTCCAAATGAGGATAAATATGACTATATGTAAAGTTCTGTGATCGAACCCAGAAGGATATTCATCATATACATTGAAATCTCAAAACAAACTGTTAATCACCTGGCCTTTTTTGCTTGTTTGTTTTTGGTAATACCAGGTACCAGACCCAGGAAGAGACTCAGATCAAGATTAGTAATCACAGTGTGGCACTAAAGGACAAGACAGTCCCAATCCTGTATTAATTGTAACAACAATATCCCATCTGGGAGGGGTAGACTAAGTAAGATTGTCACCAGGATTCACTATATTTTGTATAAAATACTTAGCATACTGTTGAATACGTTTTTGAAAATCCGCTAAGTGCCATTTATACTGTGAAGGCAAAGGAGAGAAGCTTTAGTTGAGAGCATCCCTCATATACTCAATTAGTACCAAATAACACTGGCATCGTTGTCAGGAAGGAAAACTTGGGTAAGTCACATCCTGAGTTTATACTCCTATGCACACCCTTTAAGTGCCAGGCTTGTGCACAAAGAAAAGAATATACCCAAGATATAAACAGAATGTGACTTACCCAAAAAAAAAAAAAAAAAAACGATAAAAAATGAGAAAAATGAGGGAAGTGACTTTTGAGGTAAGCTTGTTGACAGGAAGCTCTGCTGTGTGAAGAGGGAATCCTTGAAAATGAGGAGCCCCCCCCCCCCGCCCCCGCCAGACTTGAGCGTAGAGAACTCCTCTGAGTCATACTGCCAAACTGCCTGCCGGAGGACTGACCATCTCTTCATTATTATTGAGATAGAATTTTCTGTTCTTTATTTGAAACATCCCCAAGTAAGAAGAAAAACTACAGAGGTTAAACTACGGAGGCTAAACTTTAGAAGACCTCATTTAGATTGCCCTGTGAGAACCCTAGGTAGTGATTTTCCAACTGGAGGATGTTTATGACGAGCATATTTCTAAATGTAAAAACACCTTTGTCACACATTTCTAAGAGCGAGTGTGGTGACTGCTCCATTTCCAAAATGAAAGGTCACAGTCAAAAAGGATGTCCTTGGTACCATAAATAGAGGGATCTGCTAGGTACCTCTGAAAGATCTGGCCCGGTTTCCAAGTAGTTGGACTGTTTTAGCAAGAGGCTTAGGAAAGGCCTTTGCTATCCCAGGCTGAGCCAGCCTCTGGGCACCCTCACTAAAGCACATAGATAGTTTGTCTTGGTGTGAAGGGCTGCCTTAGCTGGGCTGCCTCATTTCTTTTGTATTCGGCCACAGTACACAGGAAGCTGCAGGTGTCAGACACTCCATGCTATTCTGGGAAACAGAAAATAGGAGTTCAGTCTTCTCAAGTGGTTCCCAGGCCAGAGACAGAGACAGCATATTCGCAAATGAACGCACTTCGAGATTTGGGCACAAGCATCCTGGAATTTGGACAGAGAGACAGTCTAACACCCTCAGAGCCTCATTTCATTCGGAGGAGGGGCTGCAATCATGCCAGGAGCTGTACAGGGCTCAAGGAGGACGATTTTAACTTGCTGTATTCAGCAAGGCAAGCTTCTCCTCCATACTGACAAATTCCACAGTATAGTCTAGCTTGGGCTTTACAAGGCTTTTCCAAAAGAGCTGCACCCCATACCTGCAGAACCACTGCTTAAAACATCTTCTCTCTTCGGCTGGCTTTCTAAAACCACAGTAAGCAGTACTTAAACAAAACTGAATTCTATTAAAAGCCTATACATTTTTGTTATGCTGAATTATATAGTGACTTGTGATTATGCTTTGCCTTTGAGAATACTAAAGATTCACACTTCCTAGACACAGGGCTGCTTGCCACCTCGGAGAAAAGAACTTCCCATGATTCGTTCAACTTCCATCCCTCTGGGTAACATACATATTGTCAGAAGTTGAAAAGTGAATTAAAATTTTGAACAAAAAGCTAATTCAGCTCTTTGGGTCTGTTCTTGAAAAATACCCAGGAGCTGTTTATTTTAAATAACAATATTACTCTCAGATGCAAACACATAAAAATAAGGAGATTCAAGGGGACTCTGAAAACTTCTTTAGCTTCTCTAATTCTATTTGTCCTTGGCTGGAAAGTGGAGCTAACCTATTTACATGAAGTGCAAATTAAAGGATGTGGCATTGATTGAAAAGCCTAATTTAACACTAGGGGCACAGTGGATACTACAATACAAACAAAAATAAGGTGTTCCTATCCCTTTGATTGGGCTTAAGACTTTTAAACTTTAGTGAAATCTCTGATAAAGGAAAAGTCCAGCAATCTCTGCCTTTCATGGCACAGGAGACAGTCTGGCAAAGTTACAGGCATTCAAACCGCATGGCAACCTGGGCTGACTTCACTGAGAACTAAGTCTAATTCATATGAAATAATCCATCCTAGATTGTGATGGTGGAGGTGGTGCTGATGCTGGTGGTGCTGATGATGGTCATGATGATAATGGTGGTGATGAAGACTCAGGAGGTGATGATGGTGGTGATCATGATGATAAAAATAACAATAATAGCATTTTGGAGTCCTCATTATCAGTTTTGAAAATATTTTAGGACCATGTGGATTAACTTATTAAATCTTTCAATATTACAATAAGAAACTGTCACTCTCAATACACCATCCCAGGATTATTAATGTCTTCATTAAGTTGTCTGCTGATTGAAAGATTTCCCTATGTCTCACAGCTGAGACATTAGGATAATAACAGAGGTTAGGTCTGAACCCAAGGCATTTTGATAAGAATTTGTAATCCTAAACACTACACATTCAGAAACTAAATTCCAGTTCAGACTCAGGCATGTTATCACATGTTGACAACTTAGAAAACAATGCAACTTGAGGAATTCCTATTTGCTCCTTCTTCTTACAGATAATTCTAAACTTTTTGAAACTAAGACGAGTTTGTACCCTTAATATACAAAGTGGAGTTTTACTGTACTTGATCTAATTGAGGCAAAGGTCTCAGTCTGCAGACCCAGTAGTTAAGCCCCTCTCCCCTTCATCTTGGCCTCTGAGTTTCTAAAGAGTGATGGAACTATAAGCTAAGATATTTTAAGAGTCAGTAACCTATGTTCCTAGTGTTTGGAGTTTAGTCTTATGGACTGATAAATGACTTAGTGAGCCAAGCCCATTTAGTTACTTATGTCTGCATGGGATGTTCTTAAGAATTACTGAGCTAATAATTTCTTCTCTCCCATATCATTTTCTAAGGCAAAGGAAGTCAAAGACTTTTTCCTTTCCTTTCCTTTCCTTTCCTTTCCTTTCCTTTCCTTTCCTTTCCTTTCCTTCCTATATATCCCTATATAAATGAAACCACTGATAAACTTTGAAGACTTTTAGATAGATGCATTGAGGCTGTAACCCAACTGCCTAGCCCAATGTCCCCAAACCAATAGGTCATTGCCCTAATTCTATAACATCAGCTAGGGTTACCTCTTCAGATGGGGGAATGTTAGAGTATTAGTGAAAGCCCACTAGGGAACGTTCCCTTTGGTCAAGTGAATAGATTCTCAGGCCTGGGTGAGACTTAATATTCTTGTTAAGTCTGATCGATCTCCTGGATCAGGAACCACACCTAGGAAGGCAGGCTCACCTTAAGCCATGCTAAAGGGATGAGCAGAATAATTTTGTGTCCCAACAAGACCCCCTAAGACCAAGCTTGTGTTTGGTAACTATCAGTGAGGAGGAAGAGCCCCAGGTAACATGTCATCGCTAGGTTTGTTGAAGTGCTGAACTTTACTGTCAATTTTGCTCAACAATAAGATCCGTGTTAACAAGTTGATTATAACTATATAAAGCAATAGATGAGGTATCAAAGAAAGGCCAAGAACTCTGAGCAAGGTCAACTAATTTCTAAATGAGGCAGAAAGCACATTCAGTGTTTCCTAATGTATTCTGTAGATACAGCAGGTCAACGCAGAATACACTTACAAGTTTTATACTTTGCATGGCTTCTACAATATTCTGATGCAATTTGGTCACCCAAGAACCCTCTGAGGTGAACAGGAAACAGAGACTAGTCTGTTCCAGAGGGTACTGCAGCGCAGAGATGCTAAGATTCTTTTCTTTTTTCTCTGATCTTACAGGCAGGGGCTTGTTCTGTTGTGTTTCTATTGGATTGCTTGTGTCTGATTCTAACCTAAAAGACTCTATACATCAGAATAAAATAGATTTTCATCTAAGTTGATTTTATTTTTCCATTGAAAATATAACCCAATAAATACATTAAATTCTGGGAAACTAAGTATTCTAGTTTTTATCAAGGCATTTTCAGATTTTTTTATGTGTGTGTTTTTTATGTACACTGTGTGTGTGGAATGTCCTTAGAGGCCAGAAGAGAGAATTTGATCCCAAGGAACTGGAATTACAGAAAGTTGGGACTGCAATATGGGTGCTGGGAATCTAACTCTGGTCCTCTGGAAGAGCACCAGTGCTCATAACCACTCAACCATCTCTTGAGGCTCAAATGTTACAATTTCTATAACAACTGGCTTGACACAAATCCAGTGAGATATGTGCAGCCATACAAGTTACAAAGAACTTTGTGGTTTGTCTGGCTTGATCGTTTTCAGGCCTTGCGAATGTGACTATTATCTCCTGCAAGTGCATGAGTGTAACCAGCCAGGTTGCATGCTGAAAACAGCATTTTATAACAGTCTTTCTTATCCTTAAGTTCTTGAACACTTTCAATCTTCTCTTTCCTAGTGGGACTTGGGAGTTCCCAAAGCTCCACTTCTTATTGAGGAGTTAATGACAGCAACTATCAGCTTGTCTGGGCACAGTTTCTTAATTTATTTGTTGAGAAGTTCTTGTAAGTATACAATACAATGTCAAATCTATATTGCCTGTTCCCACTTGGGCTCCCTCAAGATCCTTCTTAACAAACCCCCTCTCAATTTCATGCTTTATTTTTTTATTTTTTTAAACCCACCAAGTCAATTTGATGCTGTTCATATGTACGTGTGTGTGTGTGTGTGTGTGTGTGTGTGTGTGTGTGTGTGTATGTGTGTAGCAATCTACTGGA
The DNA here is from genome assembly GCA_019843815.1 of Montemys delectorum. Classification (NCBI taxonomy): domain Eukaryota; kingdom Metazoa; phylum Chordata; class Mammalia; order Rodentia; family Muridae; genus Montemys; species Montemys delectorum. Next base: position 36,574 of record JADRCD010169230.1, on the reverse strand, counting down.
GCATGGGCAATCTACCAATGACCACACACCCAAAGAGAATGAAACTATGCAAAGGTTATATACTTGAACTCTTAGGGGTCCATTGTTAGAATAAACCCTCTTGTTTGCACAGATAGTATGCCTTACCACTGCATCTCCAAGGTCAAGAACAAAGTCTAGCACATAGTAGGTTACATTTAAGTTTCTGCCCAATAGAAGGACATCATTTTCTCCAATAACTGCTTTTATTATTTTCAGGAAGCCTATCGATTGAAAGGTTTCATTTGTTAAAGCAAATGGTCCCTGTGGTTTACCATATGGACTTAAAATGCCAAGAGGATTTAAAATGCCAAGAGGATCTATGGAGGCCAGTGTTTGAATTACACCAAAGATGCTCAGGAAATCACTAACAGGGGCAGTAAAATATATCCCACTTATTCACACTCCCAGAAAATTCATTCCTGGGGGGTTATGTCAATAACAGTCTCCCTTGGGACTGAAAGTCTCTGTCTACACTGGGAAATAGGGATGGACAAGGCAGTAATAGATCTTGAGGCTTTTCATCTTCCCAAGCCATTAAAATGCAAATCAGGGTTGGAGAGAGACCTCTGGCAGATCTCTGGGCATAGTGTGATCTCACTAGCACTCACATCCATCTGCAGTCCTCACTTCCATGTGCACCAGGTCTGCCTCCTTATCCAGTCCAGACACCGACCTGGGGGAGAAAAGGAGAGATAGGCTGAGTAATGCCAAGCAAGTAAAGCCATACACATCTGGGCTTAGTTAGCACTCTAAGCTCTGAAACAAGTCCATCCTGCATGCTGGGGGCTGACTGTACTATCATTGGCAGCTCCAGAAGTGTGATTGGTTTTAGAGACTGCCACCTGCAGGACTCCCACAGCTGTGTCAGCGAGCCTCTTGAAAAGCAGAGTTCATGACACTGAATCTCTGTCCCTGAGCCATCCCTGCCACTTTGTACCTTATACAAGATTTTTGTGAGCCTCAGTCCTCACCATTTGTCTTCTCAGTCATGACATTTTCCCCCTTGTCCTAGGAACTGAACTAGAGCTCATGCTCACTGCACATGCTCACTGCACATGCTCACTGATAGGCAGGCCTTTCACCACCGAGCTGTACCTTCAACCCAAGACACCTCTAAATATTCATATTATTGCTCTATCCATGACTTACACATAGAACACTACCAGTTTTTCCCTCCCTATTCTGGTGGCTTCAAGGTCTGTCCTCATCAACTGACCTTTCTACTCTTCTCTCTGCCTTTATTTACAAGCAACAACTGTTTGGTTGCAAACACTCAAAATATGGTGTCTGGGACAAACTTCTCCGGGTTACTAGGTTGAGAGAAACCTGAGACTTTTCTTTGCCAGCAGCTTGAAGAGGATAAGCTCAGTCCATATAGAAGACACTCTGCACGTCGTTCCCAAGGCCACCTGGACAACAGTCTCCTCTTCTGCCTCAGGCATCCAGGCCAGGGTGAGATGCAGAAATCCAGCCACAGGTGTCAAGAAACACACTAAAACATGCCTGCACCAAAGAGCACAGAATCAAGGTCTCCAGTACCCCGATTCACAGGCTCTGTAGGATGTCACCATCACAGACACACTTTTAGGAACAGAGAGCCACTGTTGATGTTGCCAGGGATTATATTCTGTCACAGCGAGGTGACCCCCAGTTTAAACCACAACACCAGTTTTCTGATTTTTCCAGGCTTCAGCATGTAAGAGAAGCAAGTTAGGAAGAGCATTTATTAGAGGACAGATGCCTAGACAGTAAGAGAAGTAGAAAACATGGCAGACAGATCTAAAACTCAATCTGCACATCACAAGTCCATGTGTTTTTCCAATATCACTGAGGTGTAACTATGTTAGAGACAAATTAGATGCCTGACAGCTACATGAAGTGATGAAGAGAGTAAAAAGAGAAGCGGGGGTCTTTATGCCTGGTGTTCTTAGTTTATGACACCAGAGTGGTAAATGATATAAAATAGAGAAAATTAAATTATTTTTGTTGATTAAAATACAAGTCATGTCTTAGAAGACCAAACTCCCGTTAGCTAAAACATTTACTTCTGTAAATTGCTTCTTTTCCCCAAAAAGCTAAACAATGGAGGCAGTACTTCAAGGGAGGTTTGCCCCAAAGATTGTCAATACATTTCATTTTGTTTCATTTATCTCATTTGATCCTAACAGCAAATCTTGAACCTAAGTGCACTGGCCATCATTATTCATTACTTGACTGGAAGAGAAGCTGAGGCATAGAGAACTTAGTCATCTCAGATCACATTAAGACCCACTCAGAAGTTGACAGATGGCCTGACTTTTCCTGATGGAGCACTTCCAATGGCCTGTTTACCTCTCTCTATTTCTTTTTTTTTTTTTTTTAATTAGATGCTTTCTTTATTTACAATATCTCCTTTCCCAGGTTCCCCTCCAGAAAAAGAGAAAATAAATAAATAAATAAAATAAAATAAAATAAAATAAAATAAAATAAAATAAAACAAACCCCCATTCCTTCCTTCCTCCCTCTGCTCACCATCCCACCCCCTCCTGCTTACTGGCCCAGGCATTCCCCTACACTGGGCCTACACAGAACCTTCACAGGGCCAAGGGCCTCTCTTCCCATTGATGAACTAATTGGCCATCCTCTGCTATGTGTATACCTCTCTCTGTTTCTATGTTCCTTCTCCCCGTGACAAGTCCACCCACCATCATCCCTCCAGCAATCCCTCCTCTGTTTACAAAACAGGCCCTTCTGTGTTCTAGCCAGAACCCTGGCCTCTGTAGTCCTACGAGCTTAAGAACACTGCCAGTAGAGGTCATAAACTAACAGACACTAGATCTGTGAAGCCAAAAATCAATGAGAGTGGGACCATAACATTGGTGTTTTTAATGTACCCAAAGGACTTACACAAGTAACCATGCTGTAAAACCCCACATCCATAAATGAAATTCTTTGGAATAATCTTAGCTGTGACCCCCAGATCCAAATCCAGCACAAAATGCCAGTGTCTGCTTTTGCCTTAATGTCGGCATTAGTTTCAGGGTTCTCAATCGAGCACAGTCAACACCTGTACTCCAGAGTTCTCCGTTGTGGGGTCTGAGCTGTCCATCGCAGACTTGTCGGACATTTCTACCATCTACACATAGCCGCATCTTTGCCACTGTGACAATGAAAAAGTGATTCTAGATTTTGTGAATCATTTACTGGTGAGAGACAAAACTACTCCCAGTAGAAAGACACTGTGGTCCTTAGACACACCCAACTGTTCCTGGACTTTGTGCTATGCCTACTCACAGGCAGCAAAACTAAGTCCTTGGATCTGCCTTTCCTCACCTAGTGCAAATAGTAATGTTCCTGTGCAGCCTGTGAACTATGGATATTCTGGACCATGCCATGTTACAGAGAAATTAACAGACACTAAACAGATAACAGTCAGGTAAAACAGACACAGTCAGATAAGTAAGCCTTAAAGCGCCAAGCCCCATTTCTGAAAACACTGTGTAAACAATATGCTAATAAAACAAGACAAAACAAACAAAATCAACAAATGAAAAACCAAGTGAACACATCTGACAATGTCTGTTGAGGGTGGGGCAGGTGGGAGAGCAAGGGATGCCTTGGTGGAAATGTATGGGGAAAGGCCCAAGATAACACTGACAATGCTAATGAGTACAGAGAACATCCAGTATCGGGGCATTGTGTTTGGTATTCATAAGCGTTATCTTAATTAATCGTCGAAATGAGTTTTTAAAGAAAGTTCCATTCATCTAATTTTCCTCTGTGGAACAGAGGATAATAAGAGAGATTAACTGATGTGCCTGGAGCTACAGGATGATAACAATTCACAAATCCTGAAAGGACACATATGGTGGGCACTGTCTTACACAGAAACTTGGGTCTCATTTAATCCTTGGGCCTACTCTATTTGTTGGAAATCAATCCTTTCCTCTGTTTTAAAGACGCCCAATCAGGCATTGAAAGCTTATGCCGCTTGCCTCCAGTTATGTAGCTACAAGCAGCAGGAGTAGGACTTAGGCCAGGCAGGTGGGGTTGAGCCAGGCTTTAGCTCCTTCCATGAACTGCTGCATCCATCTATCCTAGGGAAGACTAGGAGTTGAGCCCAGCTACTTCTTTTGGAGTCAAGGTTCTAGTCAACATATCCCTGTCCCCATATATAAATTCTCCATAAAGTAGCATTGCAGGAATACTGTTGTATAAGTCTCGAAACCTTTTGTTTCTAGACCACTCAGAAGGGGAGTAACTCGTGATGGTGATATTCCATAAGAAAGGAATAATAGAAATAAATAAAAGGGCAAGGAGGTTAATATAAATGAGAGAGGAATAGGGAGTAGAGATCTTTGAAGTGAGAGATGAAAGAGTTGATGGAAAGCAGGTTTGTAAGTTGTTCTGACTCTTGATGTCTGAGAATGGAGAGGTCTTCAATAGATAAGAGGAGCTTCAGGGATGCGATGGGCAATGGGAGATGGATGAGAGGCATGCCCATGAAGATATGCCAACCAGGTGAACAGAGGATCTTGGGATTTCTCCAGCCACCAGCATCCAATTTCCTTTTACCTTCTGGGACTAACATCGGGAAAGAGCATGCCACCAGGCCAGGCCCAATATCCATAACAGAACAGGCCACAAGAAAATAACACTCTACCCTTATCAAGTTTATGTCACATGACAAGAGAAACAACTTGAAAGAAGATTTTGACTTATAGTTTCAATCTGCTGTAACTGCTCCATTGCCGTTCACCTACAAAACAGAGCATTGTGGTGGAAGAAACATGGTGGAGAAATTCTTCTTAGCTCTTAGTGCCTAGGAAACAGAGATGGAGAGAAAGGGTCTGAAAAATAAAATATACCAACCCAAGGCATGTTCTTGGTGAGCTTATTTCTCCAACAAGGCTCCACATCTTAATGACCTATGCAACTATCAATTCCTTAATCACCAATTAAACACCCATTGGCAGCCAACTAAGCCTTCAACTCAGGAGCCTGCAGAGATCCTTTTTAGAAATGATCCAAATGAAACCATACTCCCTGCCAGTAGTGACTGCACCAGGACAAAGACATGAGCATCTCACTGAAGCTGCACGGCAGAAAACTCTTAGCACATCTCTACAGAGCATCATGGGGTAAATGGAAACTGTGCCAGACACATTATTACTATCATACTAGAAACAAGACGTCAGTAGTAACTGTGTTTAACTATGCCATAGTTTTGGCTTTAATTAAGACACTTTAAAACAAAATTCCATGGAACAAAATAGAATTAGGACATTACAATCATATATAATCTGTGAGAGAAAAAAAAAACCTTTATGAGGAGTTTTCAATTCCTTAACCATGAATTCTTCTGCTAAGGGGATCAACTGAAATATAACATGCACAACTGGATACAATTAATTTTTTTTAGTAGGCCTCTTCATCTAGAAGGGTTTGTCGCTTTGTTGCCAACTCCCTTGAACATTATGCATGCATGTGTTTTAAAATAGGAGGGTCACAACACTATCTTCCTAGAGTCACAGAGTTTACATTGGCTAAGCAGTAAATACTTACATCATTAGTGGTACTTGGGCAGTATTCCATGTTAGCTATTATTCCTTTATGTGAAGAACAAAATGGAGTAAACTGCCCTCTAGCCTTCTGCCTTTTCTCCCCTTTTCTTAGTCTTACATTTGTTGACTAGCTAATTATGAGTCTTCTAGGCAGCAGATAAAAAATATCCCTTTGCCAAAGGTGTTCAGTTGAGGGAAGCTCTCCCTGTTTATATTCCTCATCTGATCACCAATCTTCTGAAAAGGACTTTTGATGAGAACTCTTATAATAGTAAAATGGTATTGTTATCCTTGGGTTAAAGATTGTTGCAATAGGTTCAAATGACCTTTCTATCCCTATCAGACACATTCACTGACCTCAGAGTTTACTGTTGAATAATCCCTCAGGGAATTCATTCCCAGTGTTTGTCACAGGGAAATCATCAGTAAATAATTGGTTAATGGCTGATTAAAACAATTTCAATCAGATAACCTCCATAAGACCCTGCCTTAAGCATCCTTTAGTCTCTCAACAAACTCGCTGCAGACAAACCAGAGCTCGCTCTCCACACTCCAGGGATTTGTTTACCTAGTGTTACTCACTTTATTCTAAGAAAAGGGAGATTTAAAAAAAACAAAACCAAAAACCTAGACAGAGCTGCACAATGTGTGTGGTTTCTTTTTCAAGGTACTTGTCATTAATCTGATAACAATGGATGAGCCCAATGGTGGTATCAAAGATCACGTGAAATGCTCAAGGGAAAGATGGTGATGATAAAAGACCAAGGACACAGGAACAAGAGAAACCAGGGAGTCACAGCCAAACCTCCAGGGAAGACACTGAACTCAGCCCCTAGAAGCTACACTCAGACACCTCTGGTCGAAGACTAGCAAGGGGGTCATAAACTGCTGGCTTATTTTTAGTAACAGCACCCTCTGAGAACAGTCTTTATGTCCACTCCCATAAAGTAGGTCAGACAGGAACATCTCAGGATCCAGGACAGCTCACCTAGACAGGACAGTTCCTGGGAGAGCTGGACACAGCAACCTTTGAGACATCTCAGTCTAATCCAGCCCCTTCATTCCACAGATCAGAAAACAGCCTTTGTAAGCATCCAGAGACACAGGGAGTTTGTGTCGAATGGCCCTAGATTCCAATTTGGAACTCTAGTCCCAGCCTCTTCATAGCAAGCACACTTGGCTGTCAGGAAGGAGCGGTGGGGCCAAGAACCTGGGCTTTTTTTTTTTTTTCCTGGCTGTGAGAGTATGGATTGCAGAGCACAGATTTCCCAAGAAATCATAGAAATGAACATTGGGGGTGGGGGGAACCAAAGCCAAAATACCAATAAGGTTAGAATACCCAAGCTTTACTGACTGATCAGTTAGACATTTATATTACAAAATATTTTATAAACAGCATCTTAACTGATAAATTAGAGTTACAAACACAAACAGAACAGGGGTCAACATAATGTTATGACATGTGTGCACAATGTACAATTATTTAAATTAAGTTAATTATCATATGTATAAACGCATCCATCCACCCATCACACACACATTTTTTTTTTTTTTGCTTTGTGAACAGACATTTGAAACTCTTTTCTATTTTGTAATGTACATTATTAGAGAGTTGTCACCTATCAGGCCTGAGTTCATCTCTCAAATGCACACCACAGCTTCCTCCCCCAAGCTCTCTAGTTGGGATACAAGTTGTACAGCATGCTCCATCATTGCATTTACGGCTTATCTCAGTGGCTACTTCTCGTGGAAGCTCTTTGCATTGACTTTATATTAGAATCTCTTGGGGGAACTGTGTGAAAAATGTTAAACACCAAAGCACTACCCTGGGAATTCCGGTTTAGTTAAACTGGTGCAATAGCCTTCCCTTCCTGAATCTCACAGCCTTTGTAGCACTACAGTGCACTGGTGTTCTGAGCCTTAGAATAGGGTGCTTGGCAATATAGCTGCCATTTCTGACCCAGCTGCTTGAGATAAGGTCCAAGAATTTTCATTCTTAGGAAGTCCATAGAAGTTGTAATGATGAAGTGAGGAGACATAGACGTTGTAATGATGAAGTGAGGAGACAGACTCCTTTCAGGAGCACTGATCTGGGGTAACACAAGGGCCATGAGATTTGTGTGTGAACCCCAAGAGTTGAGAACCACCCAATTAGATGCCAAAACCCAGCTTTGAACTATGAAGGCCTCTCCTTCCCATGTATCAGTGATGCAGGTAAGAGCATCCATTTTCCTGTCAACCAGTCTGAGGTCACTGTGGGATCACGAACACTGAGCCTCATCTTCTCCATGTCTCAACTGTTTGACAGTTGGGAGAAGATGGTGATGATGATGATGATGATGATGATGATGATGATGATGATGATGATGATGGTGATGATGATGATGATGATGGTGATGATGATGATGATGATGATGATGATGATGATGATGATGATGATG
>JADRCD010169226.1:0-10803 GCA_019843815.1 Montemys delectorum | reverse complement strand
CACACACACACACACACACACACACACACACACACACACACACACACGCGCGCACATATACAGATTCACCATTCTATCTATCTTGTCTGTGCCATCTTTTGTCTAATCCTAGGCTTACATTCTATCTCCGCTCTTTCATGTCCTGTCAGGATTGGTTTGAACTAGACATTGTTTATTCCTTTTTGGGACTTGTTGAAGGTCTCCTGTTTGATTTCACAACTGTCTGCCAGTTACAATATCCTGTTATTTCAAGTTTAAGACATCCTCCTATTTCAAGAGGGATGTGTTGCTGGGTTGAACGGGGCCAGAATCTGGTACTAACTGATCAACCTGCACAGACAGAAGGGCAGTCTGTACTCCCTGAGCGGCTATGTTTGATACTCTTGTCTGCTATGGTGATGAGATTGCCCAAGATGAAGGGTGTTTTCTGGCTCATGGTGTGAGGGTATAGGGCATTGTAGGGCCAGAGAGGTAAGGCAATAGGGGGGATTCCAGGCTGTGGCCCTTGGGACATGAAGCTGCTTACTCACTTCTGGATCAGGCAGCAGAAAGAGGACAGAAACAAGTCTGAGCTGCAAAGCCTGAAGACATGGCCCTACCAACCCACTTCTTCCTAAAGGTTCTAGAACCTTCCAAAACAGTACTCCTGGCTGGGGAGGAAGTAGTCAAACACCTGCTCTGTGGTGGGGCTAGGGGTAAGACAGGTGTCATTTCACATTCAAACCACACAGAGGCTAATGGAGTTATGAACATTGGTGCATGGTTCTCATGCCTAAATACATCAGTCGTGGTTAATTTGTGAATTCTCATTCTTACATGCCAAAGGGTTAGGCCGATGCTCTCAAATAATTAACATGTTTGCTTAGTTAATAAATTGCTCTGATGACCCTTTTAGGAGATTTTAGCATTGAATAATGGGCCTGGAGTTGTAACTCAACAGTCCAGTGCTTGCCAGCCAGCTCCAGGCCTTCAGTTCGATCCCTTGCGCCATAAGACAAACAATAATAGCATAACCGAGAATGTTGCCTACATCGTTTTGTGATGTTTAAACTTGTTTATAATAATCCTTCAGGGCTTTGTAGAAATTCAAATATTAGATTACTTTTGCATCTTTTACAGTTCTGTAATGACCACGCTTGGTTGACGCTTTAAATGCAAACATAGTTTGCCTTTTGGTTCATCCAGCAATGCCTACTTTATGTTTACCAACAAAAGCAATAGCGATTGGAAAATCACAGTCCACTCCCCACAACACTGTCGCTGCTCTGATAAACATGTCCTTGCTGACGACTGTGGAGATTCAGATCTGTGCATGTGCTCCCACACAAAGCAGCCATTGTTTCTCTGCCAAGCGCGACAAGGCAGCCAGGCTTCCTTGTTGACTCTGAATGAGATCCTGGATAAATGGAGATGTGATAATCTAGTATTTGATAACTAAATATTCATAACTCTTTTAAAAAAAATGCCAAGTGATCGAAGAAGAGAGCGTTGTTACAAATCTGAATGACAGTCCATGGAAAGATGTCATTCACTTCTTAGTGTCTTTCTGTTCTATCACTGGGGTCCCATTGCTAGGATCCTGTTTTGCCAATATGCTGTCCAAAAGTGACCCAGGAAATAGAATCTGGGTGGAACATTTTCTATATATATTTATTTTGTTTGTTTGTTTGTTTGTTTGTTTTGTTTTGTTTTTGTTTTTGGAGACAGGGTTTCTCTGTGTAGCCCTGGCTGTCCTGGAACTCACTCTGTAGACCAGGCTGGCCTTGAACTCAGAAATCCACCTGCCTCTGCTATATATATATTTATTAAGAGGAGGAGGGAGACGTTTTAATATTAACTCTCCATTTTTGAAATAAGACTTTGGAGTTCATAGAGGTTCATGTACTTATCGTGAGCTTTCTTTGTGTATATGGATGCGTGAACACATGTGTGCATGGGTGTGCATGCTTGTCTATACCTGTGTGTGTGTGCACGTGCATGAGTATGCACATGTATGTATGCATGTCTATACTTATGTGTGTGTGTGCATGGGTATTCACATATTTGTGTATATGTACATATGTGTGTATAAATGCATGTCCATGTGTGTCTGCATGTTTGTGCATGTGTGCGTGTGTATGCGTGTGTGTGTGTGTGTGTGTGTGTGTGTGTGTGTGTGTGTGTGTGTGTATAGAGGATACCTCAGGTGTTGTTCCTCAGGTATCATTTACTTTGAATATTTTTGTTTGTTTGTTTGTTTGTTTTTGAGACAGGGTTTCTCTATGTAGATCAAACTGGCCTTGAACTCAGAAATCTACCTGCTTCTGACTCCCAAATTTCTGGAATTAAAAATGTGCACTACCACCACCAGACTCGCTTGTTTTTTGAGAGAGGGTCTCTTGATGTCTTGGAGCTTACTAAGTAGGGAAGGTTGGCCAGCCAGTGAGCCACCAGATGCCTGTGCCTCCACCTCCCCAGCACCAGGATCACCAGTGAAAGCTACCCTACCTACCTTCCTACGTGGCTACCCCACCTTCCTACGCCACCCTTCTGACTCTGCTCCTTTTGCTTTCTACGCTAGCTCTGGCTCCTTACGAGCTGAGCTCTCTTCCCAGCCCCCGATTGTAGTTTAAACACCATACAAGTCTCAGTAACATCAGGGGGGGAAAAAAAGCACCATTTTCACTAATTCCTGCCTAGGAGATAAAATCTAAAGCTCTCTGACAGTTAGATCACAAAGCCCTTGTCGTAGTGTGGGTTTCATTGACACCATGACCACTGCAACTCTTATAAAGGAAAACATTTAATTGAGGGTGGCTTAGAGGTCAGAGGTTTGGTTTATTCTCATCATGGTAGGAAGCATGGTGGTGTACAGGCAGACATGAGGCTGGAAAAGGAGCTGAGAGGTCTACAAATGGATGCAAAGGCAGCAGATAAAGAAGTGACTTGAACATCTACGACTCAAAGTGACACAACCACTCCAACAAGGACACATCTTCTAATAGCACCATTCCCTGTGGGCCCTTAGGGGCCTTTTTTTTTTCCAACTACCACATCAGTCATAAGTGGACCCCCCTCTACTTGCCAAGTTGAATCTGCTTTGTAAGTGATTGCATGTTTGTTTATGACGTAAACTGTGCCTGTAGACCAAACCAAGTGCTGTGGCTCAATTGCTACCTCGGGCTAGGACTTTCTGAAATTTAGGGATTTAGAAATTGACAAGTAGATGTTTAAGTGCACTGGATGTTGTTGATAGTCTTGTATTTTTGGCAAGTAAGGAAATTAGAAAATCCTGTTGTTTTATTATAGATGTTCCATGTGCTTAGCATGTGTGAGACCCTGAGGAGAGATAATCTTAGAAACAAAAGCTTACAATAAAAAACCTCTTGTCTGCCTGCTGCTCCTTTTGTCACATTGTTGAAAAATAGTTACAGGTTGACCTTGGCCTGCCTGTTGGGATGTTTCCCATGGAAACACTCCGGTTCTCATGCCCCTTGCCCCCACCTCCTGTCTGGTTTGTTTGCATCTTGCCTTTGGCCATTCCTCCATCTCCTTTGTTCAGCCCTCCCATCCTGTGCTCTTGGAGATCTGCTGTTCACCCTCCCCACACCACACCTGGATGCATGGGTGAGGGTGCTGGTCTTCTGCTTGCTTTTCCAAATCCACAGAACTCTTGGAGGCAGAGGCTGGGTCTTCCTCACCTTCAGTCCCAAAGGTTAGCACAAAGCCTTTGTCACAAAGTACACAATAAATACCAGACAGATGAAAGACTGAAGGAGTAAGCGGGCTTCTTATTCTCCTTTGTCTGTGTCTTGTACATCTTCTGTGACCCACAGTGTCAGGCCTGAAGGATTTACTCAAACAAACAGAAACTCTCATTGAATTGCATTAATTTACAGGGTTTTGACCTCATCAGCTCTTCTATTTTTCTGGGCTAAGGAAAACTAATTATGTTTGCCATTATCAGAGTGCCTGGAACAGTCCATGGCTGTTGGCTGGAAGGCTTCCAGGGGCTGCTGCTCCTGTCAGTTCTTCTGCTCGGCTTGTGTTTTCCTTCGGTTGGTTCATTGGGTGCTGCCGTGTTGATGAGCACATTTTACGGGAAGGAGAGCAGAGAGCAGTCAGCAGTGTCTGCGGCTGGACCTCTCTAAGTCCTTGGAGGCTCCTGATGCCTTTTTGTGTGAGTCTCTTTAAGAAACACTTTAAAAAAAATCATTTAGAAAAACAACCCTTTTGGCATCCATATATATATAGACACACATGTGCCTGGTGCACGCGCATGTCGGGGCCACAGGGGGCTTGGTGTTATTCCTTATGGTTCCCATCATATTTTTTTTCTTTTTTGAGGCAGGTCTCTTAATGGCCTGGAACTTGCCAAATAAAATGGGCTGCCAGCGAACCCCTAGAGAGCCAGAGAGCCAGAGAGCCAGAGAGCCAGAGAGCCATCTGTCTCTACCTCCCCAGCTCTGCTACCACACCTAGTTTTAAACGTGATCTGAGGATCAAACTCAAGTTCTTAAGGTTGCAAGGCAAACACTTTACTGACTGAGTTATCTCCCTTGTCTCCCCTCTACACACCCCCCCCCCGGGGGCCAGCAAGGTGGCTCAGTAGATACAAGTGACTGTTACCAAGCATAACAATTCCTGCGACCCATGTAGTAGAAGGAGGTTGTTCTTTGGTGTTCACATGCAAGTGACATGTGTCCACATGTAAGTGACATGCTGCATGACATTCTTGTCATGGCTCAAGAAAAGGCAGGATGAGGAAGACATCAGAGAAAGAGAAGGCCGAATGGTTGGGTTTGATCATCATGGTTTGCTTAGGCCTAGCTTTTCCATTTCTTCATCATCAGAGAATAAGGGTTGTTTGCTTTCTGTCATTATATATTACCAGTGTGCAACTTGTGTTTTTAATTCTGCAGGGGCTTATGATTAGGAGAGTGCCCGAGTCAGTAGAGGCTCTAAACTTAAACTGCCCCATAGTGTCAACCTGTTAAAACTTTCAGAAACAAGGGGAGGTGAGTGGATCCATCCTGCAGCTCCACTCGGGTCTGTGTTCGCTTCAGCCGGAGGTTAGATATGGACCTGGAAAATGAACGGGTCAGGGAACAAAGAGAACGGATGCCAAGTAGGTTTGTATCAAGGCATCTCTTTACTTGGGGATATTTTGAAAATTTATAGGCAGGCAAGAACTGAAACCGAAAATCTCCAAGCACAAGGCATGTCCATAATGTAAACAAGGCAGCAGACAAGAGACGCCAAAATCTCTGAGAGTTCAAAGTTCTCAAGCCGGTAGGCATGTTCGAAAGTCAGCAAGTCAGCAAGTAGGCTCGTCAGCAGCTAGGTGTAGCTTCCTCTGAAATCCTCAAAGGCGAACTGCAGTGTAGTGGGCCATGTTTAGCCCCAGCAGGTGGCCCCCTCCAGGTTCAAGCTGTCAGCTCTGCTGCAGAGCTGGGGGTGGGGGGAGCCAACAGGGAGGGGCTTGATGTAAATTCTTTATTGGATGTCTTGGATTAGGACTCACCCAGGAACACATGTTTGTGAGAGTGTTCCAGGTAAAAGGAAGACATATTTCAACATGGGAGTCGTTATCTCATGAACTGGGGTCCCAGACTTAATAACAAGGGGAAGAAGAAGGAGGGGGAAGAGGAGAAGAAAAAGGAGGAGGAGGAGAAGGAGGAGGAGGAGGAGGAGGAGGAGGAAAAGGAAGAGGAGAAGGAAGAAGAAATGGCTCTCTGAGTATCTGCATTCATCCTCCCTCTGCTCCAGACAGCACTGTAAGGCCAGCTGCCCTCACATGCTGGCCACCATGCCTTCCCCATTGTAGTGGACTATACTCCCAAACAATGAGGCCAAACAACCTTTCCTACTTTGTGTTGCTTTTTGTCACAACAACAAGCAAAGTCTCAGTGTAGTAAGTCCAAGCGAAGCTGAAGGGAGCCCAAAAGCAGACCCTGGGGGACAAACATTAAAGTATTTTTTAATCGTAATATTTTTTAACTTATAATTTCTTTTTCATAGTTTTCTCTAACAACCAACAATTACCCCTTCATTTTTAATGGTGTCTAAAATTAAATGCCTACAAAATGATAAAGTTCTATGATTCAAAACAGGAAAAAGATACAGAAATGTATGTGTGGCTCAGGTAGAGGACCTGCTTGGATTGAACTCTGTCTGATCCTTAACACCATGACAAACATGTAGAAACTTATAAGATGAAAATTACAAACCCTGAATCCCTGGTGTATCATTTCCATTGTTTTAAGGGGACAAGTATCAATTTTATCTTGGTAGTCTTTAAGTAATTTTTTTTTTCCACATACATACTTTAAAATTGGAAAACACCAGAAATTTCCAACTTGAGACAGTTAAAAGGAAGATGTTAAAAGTTGAAATGGGTAATACCGTCTGGCTTTTGGTTTTCTGAGCTCTCAGAAAAGGCGAATAAAATGGGAACAGAATATAAACAGGCTTAAACTTGTAGGAAGAAAAGATAGTGGAAGCAGACAATAAATAGCAGATGAGAGATGTAAACAAAATTCTAGGAGACAAGGTGCAGATGGTCCAGCGGTGTTTGACTGGGGCAGTGAAGAAGTCCAACATTTGAGTGCCTATGATGTGGAGCAAGCAAGAACATTCAGTTCCCCATTACAGGATTCTTGAAAGAGTGAGGAGGCATGGGGCTGTTGGGCTAAAACCAGGAGAACCGGCTGGCTGCAGGCCAGATCTCTCTTCCCATAGGCCAAGGATGTGGCCTTGCCCACCTATGGAAAGGCAGAAGAAGAAGAAGAAGGAGGAGGAGGAAGAGGAGGAGGAGGAAGAGGAAGAAGCTCAGAATGGTCGCTTGGGATGTTATTGGAAAACGGGCAATCGTGGGATGAGAGGCTAAGCATCAAACAGGGAGATCTTTCCTCTTCTCTCTCAGAATGCCAGATGCAGGCTTAAACCTACTGACCCACGAGGCTCCTCAAGAAAAGCTGGGACCCAACTGAGTCACCTTCTGATGAGGACCAGCCACGCCAGTCACCAGTTAAAGTCTAAAGAGCTATGTCCTGTGTTTAGTGTCTCTGAAGGGTAAATGGACAACTGGGAGTCAGGAAATATTTCTAGAAAACCTCCAACATGAAAGACAGGTCAAACCACAGTGGGGGAAAAAAACAACACACAATGCAGGAAACAGAAACACACACAGAAAAGGGTTTCGTTATCTTCTCAAAGAAAACATCCTGCATCCCTGGAGAATGGCAGCTATGAAAATAGAACTTCTCTGTAGGAAGGAGGGGCCGTTTCATCACTAAAGGTATGATACTGTGTACATGGGAGAAATCACAAATGATCACATAAGCAGTGGAATCAGATTTCTCAGCAGGAACACTAGAATTCAGGAAACAATGGACAATGCCTTCACGATCTTCAGAGAGGATTGTTTCTAAGTGTTCTAGAGTTCCGTTCTCAGCCAGACTATGAAGCCGAAGTTCCAGATCTGCTCTGCTTTGCCATCTTCCTCCAGGAGGAAATGTTATGCTACCCTCAAATAACACTCTCAGTTGTGGTCTTGGTGCTATCTAGAACTATCCGGGAAGCAGGCAGCTGGTGTGCCTATGGATAACTACCTTTTCATGGTTAATTAAAGTGGAAAGATCCAGCCACTGCCATAGTGTCTCTGGGCTGTAAGAGCATGGAGCAAGTGAGCTGACCCCCACCATTCATCTTCCTTTGCTTCCTGAGTATGGATGCATGATAGATAGCCGGCTACTTCTGACTTCCCTACCGTGAACTTCTGACTTCCCCACCGTGATAGACAGGACCCTGGAGCTGTGAGACAATATAAACATTTTCTTTGTTAACTTGCTTTGGTCAGGGTACTTTTTATCTTTGCCCGAAGAAAAGAAACGAATAGAACATGCTATCTTTACATTCTTCTGTAGTAAGCTAACACACATTCTTTGTCTGTTATCTATATGTGATACCTTTGTCTTTCTGCAGGGGTAACCGGAAAAAGGGCCCTGAAGGGGACACTTGTTTTGTTGCCTTGTATTCCCTTAAACTCTGAACACATTTCATTTGACTAAAAGCAAAAGTGGAAAGAACAAACAAAAAAAGACACACCAGCTCCTTGCAACAGGTGTTGCCCCAACGGAATATAACCTTTGATTCATCCAACCCACTTTAAAATTTTTATTCTATGAAACTCACTGATATGTATACCCATATCTAAGTGTGGAGATATCAGTTATGGCATGGCTTATGACTCTGATAAATGTTAAGAGATAAATTCTCATTTCAAGAGAGTCTTTACTGGGGCGGGGTGGCTCAGTGGTTAAGAGCAACTGATGCTTTTGCAGAGGACCCAGGTTTGGTGCACATAAAAATTTTAAAACAAATAGAGCTTTTTAAATAAAGAACCTATCATTATAGGTTCTTTAACCTTAAACGGTTAGTTAATAAATAACCTTAAAAGGTTAGTTAATAAAGCATAATTTTACACCACTGCTTGTTGAAGGCTTTTCCACAGTGTGCTTGCTTAATTCTAAGAGTCTCTCACTTCCACATAGGTTCTAATGGCACAAATTGTCTCAACTTTGAACTGACCAGGAGGAGCTAAACCTTGTACTGTTTTTTATTCTTTCAAAATTAAATATTTTATTTATTTACATTTCAAATGTTATCCCTTTTTCCGGTTACCCCTCTGCAAACCCCCTATCCCATCCCCCTTACCCTGCTTCTGTGAGGGTGCTCTCCCACCCACCTAGTCGCTCCTGCCTCACTGCCTTGGCATTCCCCTACACTGGGGCATTGAACCTTCACAGGACCAAGGACCGATGCCTGACAAGGCCATCCTCTGCTACATACGTGGCTGGAGCCATGTGTACTCTTTGGTTGGTAGCTTAGTCCCTGGGAGCTCTGGGAGTGGGCTCTGACTGGCTGATATTGTTGTTTTTTCAAACTCCTTCAACTCCTTCAGTTCTTTCTCTAACTCCTCCATTGGGAACCCTGTGCACAGTCCAATGTCTGGCTGCAAGCATCTACCTCCGTATTGGTCAGGTTCTGGCAGAGCCTTTCAGGTAGTCAGCTGTATCAGGCTCCTGTCAGCAAGTGCTTCTTGGCATCGGCACAGTGTCTGGGTTTGGTGTCTGCATGTGGGACGGACCCCAGGTGGGGCTAAACTGTACATCACTCCAAGCAAACACTGAGTGAATATTTTAAAAATGGACTTCTTGATGGGTTGGAGATACTCCGGAAAATGCAAGTATGGGGACCTGAGTTCAAGGCTCAGAGCCCCTGTAAAAATGGACGCAATCCAAGAGCTGCCGAGGATGGGACATGTAGGGCTCTGGGGCTTGCTGGTGACTGAGGACAGAACTGGAGGAAGGACACACAAGGTTGACCTCTGGCCCCTACATGCACATATGTGCTCATGCTTCTGCACATACACGTGTAGCCTCATACACATAAACATTTACACATACGTGCAAAACATACTTGTAGCTTCTTAAGTGATTTCTGAAATAGGCAAATTTCCGTCTCCCCTGAAGGACCACAAAGCAAGTGACGGCTTTCTCTTGTTCCATCGCCCAAACCTGGGAGGGGCTCCTTGGCGCGGGCTACTGCGTTACGCCCTTGATTGCAGGTTCACTGAGACCTTGAGTAGGTGGAATACATTCTCCTTAGTGATGCTTGAACTAGCTACTCTTTTGAATTTTGGGGTGATGTAGGCCTGAGGACGCAGCTCACTGGTGGAAGGCTTCCCAGCATGCCATTAAATAAGTAAGTAATATTTTTACTGACTCACTTCCATTAAACAAAGGAGAAAATGATTAAAAGTATCGGGTTTATAGGCATTTGACACCTGGGTTTTTACTTAGCTGCAGATGTAAGCAGCCACACCCCCCTTTGTTAGAATCTTGGTAGTGTTGTCTCAGCATAAATATAAAACGGCTTTATCTGGTCAATAGCTTTCAGGGTCTGATTATCTCATTGACAAAACTTAAACATTCCTTTTGTTCTACCACTTCTCCTTTGCCAATTGTTTTTTTTTTTTAATTCACTTCTCGTCAAATGATTCCATCTACAGTGGAAATGTCTTATATATTCTCAAAGCCTTCAATTTAAAAATAAATCATCTCTCCTTTCGTTTGTGCTTCTAAGCCCACACCTCTCTCTCCTTAGCGTGTACTGTCAGCTCAAATATGTCTGCAGTTTCCTATGATGAGGGCGTTGAGGATAGTCACAAACAATTCTAAATGAAGTGCAGGTGCTGTGAGCCAGTGGCGCTGGGCAGGTAAGGCAAGCCCATTATGACGGCATGAGCTGGGCTGACCCACTTAATGTGAAGGAAGGTTTTTTTTTTTTAGATTTTTTTTAATTTTATTTATTTTATGTGTATGAGTACACTGTAGCTGTACAGACGTCCGTGAGCCATCATGTGTGTGACTGCTGGGAATTGAACTCAGGACCTCTGCTGGTCGGCTTGCTCGGCCCCACTCGCTCCGAGTGTAATTCACTGTAGCTGTCTTCAGACGCACCAGAAGAGGGCGTCCGATCTCATCTCATTACGGGTGGTTGTGAACCACCATGTGGTTGCTGGGATCCGAACTCAGGACCTTCGGAAGAACAGTCAGTGTTCTTACCCGCTGAGCCATCTCACTAACTCAATTGGTGGTGGTGGTGGTGGTGGTGGGTGGTGGGTGGTGGTGGTGGGTGGTGGGTGGTGGTGGGTGGTGGTGGGTGGTGGTGGTGGTGGGTGGTGGTGGGTGGTGGTGGTGGTAGTGGTTCCTCTTCTTCTTCTTCTTCTTCTTCTTCTTCTTCTTCTTCTTCTTCTTC
>JADRCD010169225.1:1564-33981 GCA_019843815.1 Montemys delectorum | reverse complement strand
AAAAAAAAAAAAAAAAAAAAAAAAAAAAAAGAAGAAGAAAAGAAAAGGAAAACAAAAGTTTATATTGTAGTAATATTAGCATTAAAAATATTCCATTTATTTTATTTCATATGATTAGTATTCATTCACTTTTAAGATTAGAATATAATTATTTGATAATACTAGTAAATGAAAAATAACTTCATACAAAGTATATCTTTACGTTTGTAAGAAACTAGGAATCTTATTTTTACCATATATTAATATGCTATTAACTTTGGAGAATAATATGTTTTGTTTGCAATAAGTTCAAATATCACTATGACACATTTTGTCTCTGGATTAGAGCAATTTTTTTAATTGTCTAATGATTATATATCTTTATGGAGTACTGTGTAATATTTGATGTTTACTTACAATGTAGAATGATTAAATGGGTCCAATTAATAAATCCATACCTCCACATGCTTTTCTGTTTGTGAAGCTATTTGAAATCTAATGGTCCAGTAATTTTGAAAAATTAAATACTTTAGCATTTGCCGTGGTTTCCATTACCACAGCTATAATGGATCTCAATTAATAGGGATGGAATTCACTACAATTTCTAAAAGTAAATTTAATCACTGCCTTTTAAACTGAATCTTTAAAATGAATCTTTAGCTTTGTACTTGTAAAGATTTTCACAAAAGTTATTTGTGTAAAATTATATGGGGAAAACGTTTTCAGGTGACTTTATACTGGGTGGGATTCTGAAGATATGAGTTAAAAACTGAATGGCAAGGTGATATAGTTTGTTCTCATTCATTGCTGGGAAGAAGCACATAAAGGTTCTCAATATAACATAGAAGGGTTTTGATAATCTGATTCCATAAGTCAGTTCCCATCTCACCACTACTATATAATTCAGGAAAGACAGGAAGCAGAAATGAAATGATCTAAAAATATTGTATTTGGAAGACAGGATCTATCTTGTTCTTAAATTAAGAATAAGAGAGGAAAATACTACAGAGAAACACTATGTTGTAGATGAAGGAAAGAAAACATCTGTTCTATGATGCTGATGTAAGACTACCGGGGAAATTGTGGGAATGCCAAGCAATGATTGGTTCAGTTTGAGAGTCATGCCATAAGAGAGAACACGCCCCTGACACTGCCTTGAGGTCCAGAAATCTAGGATAGAACCAAACATGCCAGTAAATGAAATGTGAAGAAATTATTCTGGATGACATTCTGCTATACTTGTAGACAGGAGCCTGGCACAATCACCACCAGAGTGGATCCATCCCAGCAACTGATGGAAACAAATGCAGAGTCCCACAGTCACATATTAGGCAGTACTCAGTGAATCTAGAGAGAATCCACTGGAAGAGAGGATTGTAGGTGCTAGAAGGTTTAAGAAAACTGCAAGAAAATTCACAGGAGCAACAAACCAGGACTCCTACGAGCTGGATGAGACTGACGGGACAACCAGTGAGCCTCCACGTGTCTAACCTAACCCTCTCTGTGTATGTTATAGTTATATAGATCAGTCTTGTGGGACTCCTAACAAAGGGAGAAGGAGATGTTTCTGTTGCTTTACCTGTTTTGGGGACCCCTGTCCTCCCACTGGGTCACCTCTCCAGCAGTAATGTGAAGTGAGATGCCTAATCTTACCAAAACTTGATATACCATGTTTGGTTGATATCCCTGGGAGCCATGTCCTTTTCTGAAGGGACATGGAGGAGGAGTACATGCATAGTAAGGAGGTGGGGGTGAGGGAAAAGGAGAAGAGGGGGAAAGGTAAATTGTGGCTGGATGTAATATATGAGAGAATAAAGTAATAAAATTTATTTTAAAAAACCCTCAAACTTACCCTATTATCCTGTCAAAAGAGAAAGGAATACTGTACTGGCTAGTTTTGTGTGCCAACTTGACACAGGCTGAAGTTATCACAGAGAAGGGAGTTTCAGTTGGGGAAATGCCTCCATGAGATCCAGCTGTGGGACATTTTCTCAATTAGTGACCAAGTGGGTAGGGCCCCTTGTGGGTGGTGCCATCCCTGGGCTAGAAGTCTTGAGTTCTATAAGAGAGTAGGCTGAGCAAGTCAGGGAAAGCAAGCCAGCAAGGAACATCTCTCCATGGCCTCTGCATCAGCTCCTGCTTCCTGACCTGTTTGAGTTCCAGTCCTGACTTCCTCTGGTGATGAACAGCAATGTGGAAGTAAGCTAAATAAACCCTTTTCTCCCCAACTTGCTTCGTGGTCATGATGTTTGTGCAGGAATAGAAACACTGACTAAGACAAATTGGTACCAGGAGTGGGGTATTCCTTTGACAACCTGACCATGTTTTGGGGAGGATGTGGAAAGACTTTGAAATTTTGAGCTAGAAGAGCAGCCACTGGCTATTAAGAACTCTGTGGGATATTTTGTAGGAGCTTAGAAGATCATGTTGAAAACAGTGCAAAAGATGGAGACCTGGCTTGTGAAATTTCAGAGGGAAGATTAAAGACTCTTATCAGGGCCATGTTGTTTTGATTGTGAAGATTCTGTGGTTCTGGTTAACTGGGGCTGAAGTATCAGCTGTAATTAACAAGATACCAGAACTACTAAAGTAAAAACTTTACATTACTGAGACTATTGATGCTGGTTAGCTGGAGCTAAAAAGTTAGTGATAATTAAAAAGAGACCAGCATCATTGAGGTGACATCTTCTGGGGAGTGTTTTCTGAGAGCACAAAGAGGTTGTGTTCCAGATATAGCCAAGGTTGTACCTTGTGCTGCAGCAGGACTTGGTAATGTGTAAGAGTCACCCAGGTGGTACTGGTTTTGAAGGCATGAAGGGGTCATAAAGAGCAGCTGAGGCTCAGCACAGTGAGAGGCCATGGGAGGCCATTGGTGAAGGTGCAGCCTCAGTTTGCAATTGATGGCCCAGGACTGAAGGTGTCATGCAAAAGAGTTGAGGCTTGGCACCGTAAAGACAGTCTATGAGAGGCTATTGGTAAAGCCTAGTTACAGCATTGTTTTGGGAATGCCAGTCCCATGAATGACCACCAAAAACAGCAGCAGCAGTGGAGTACAGACATCTGGAGCCCAGAAGGCAAGATGTGTGCTACAAAGGGCAGAGCTGGAAAAGTGACCAAAGCCCTTAGATCCCAGACATTGGTTTTGCTTTTGATTGTAACTGTGTCCTGATATTTTTTCCCTCTTGAAGGAAAAATATACTTTAGTGGATCCTACAGTTAAGAGACTTTGAATTTTAAAAAATATTAGACATTTTAAATTGATTAAACTTTTAATATATAAAGACTGTGGGACTTTAGATATTGGGGATGAATAAGAACATAAGGGTTGAGGCTTAATAATAATGTGTTTGTGTGTCAAGTTGACAAGGGATCAATTGTACTGGCTAGTTTTGTGTGCCAACTTGACACAGGCTGCAGTTATCACAGAGAAGGGAGTTTCAGTTGAGGAAATGCCTCCATGAGATCCAGCTGTGGGGCATTTTCTCAATTAGTGATCAAGGGGATAGGGCCCCTTGTGGGTGGTGCCATCCCTGGGCTGGAAGTCTTGGGTTCTGTAAGAGAGCAGGCTGAGCAAGCCAGCGGAAGCAAGCCAGTAAGGAACATCCCTCCATGGCCTCTGCATCAGCTCCTGCTTCCTGACCTGCTTGAGTTCCAGTCCTGACTTCCTTTGGTGATCAACAGCAGTGTGGAAGTAAGCTGAATAAACCCTTTCCTCCCCAACTTGCTTCTTGGTCATGATGTTTGTGCAGGAATAGAAACCCTGACTAAGACAAATACTAATACAGAGAAATACTGTGTTAAAGAGATGGAGAGAAAGAAAACATGTGTTCCATGACACTGATGAGTCCTCAGAAGAGTGGGAAATAAGACTGCACAGAGAGAAAGCCAGGAGGCATTAGCAGGCTTGAACATGTACTTAAACATGTGTCCTATGTGCTGTAAACTGAGTCTGTTTTGACTGTAGTGGATACATAGTTGAACAATAACCACGTGACAACTTATGTTACAAGAGAACAGAGCATAAAAGATTCTTTCCTTCAGTTGGTATGGTAGTGTAAATCTTTATGACTAGAATTTGGGAAGCAGTATCTGGTGGCTCTCTATGAGTTCAAAGCCAGTATGGTCCACATAGAAAGGTCAAGTCCAGCCAGGACTAATGAGGAGATCCTAACACACACACACACACACACACACACACACACACACACACACACACAAAACAAACAAAAAACAATAACCAAACAAAAACAAAAATAACAAACAACAAACAAAAATTATTCATAAGTCTATTTAATTATTCTAAAGTGTTTGTAGTTGTCTAATCATGTGTAAAATAGGAGGCACCATCTCATAACATAAAAGTAAGTAATAAAGTAGTGGAAAATGCAGGGATAAGAAGAGCTGAAGACTTCTACTCAGAGATTACTCAGAGGAATAAAAGGCCAAAGCATGAAAGTAGTAATAGAGTAATTTTCATATTTTCATTCTCTTGTCCAATCTTATTTGTATTACTCCATTTACTTGATATTATATATACACACACATATATACGTACAATATGATGTGTATATGTATATACCATCTTATGATTTCTTATAATGTATTAGAGGATCATAGCACAGTTGTTACCACCTAAGCTGTAACTTTTGTCAGTACCTGTAAATCATTCTGATCAAATGAACATATTAAAATATTCCATAAACATTTAAGTTAAACTTTATGGAGTTATTATTAAATAAAAAGATCAATACAGTCTTTAATAGCCTCTTGGCCTCAACTCCTTTACTCAAAAACAGAAGCAGAGAATGCATATAAATTTTCCTTATTATATTAATTCTTGAGCCAATACTAATATCAATTGAATAAAATCAGTTTAAAAACTTCCCCGAAATGTCAGATTATTCCACTAATCCATGTTGTCACAAAATGAACTAACTTTTAAAAATATGAAGGAGTTAGAGAAAGGACCAAAGGAGCTGAAGGGTTTGTAGCCCCTTAAGACAAACAACAATATGAACTAACTAGTACCCTCAGAGCTCCCAGGGACTCAACCACCAACCGAGGAATACACATGGTGGGACTGATTGCTCTGGCAGCATGTGTATAGTAGAGGGTTGCAAAGTTGATCATCAATGGGAGGAGAGGCCCTCGGCCCTGTGAAGGTCCTGTGCCCCAGTGTAGGGCAATGCCTGGGCCAATTAGTGGGAGAGGGTGAAATGGCAAGCAGGGGGAGGGGGGAGGCAACAGGAGTTTGTTCTTGTTGTTTTCTGGATTTTTTTGGGTTTTTTGTTTGTTTGTTTGTTTGTTTGTTTTTTGTTTTTTGTTTTTTGTTTTTTTGTTTTTGGAGGTGAAACTGGGAAAGGAAAAATCATATGACATGTAAATAAAGAAAATATCTAATAGAAAAAATAAAATAAAATGGAATTCCCTGTGTTGCTGTGTTGACATTTCATGCTCCAACATCTCCAGGAATAAGATTCTGGTTCCATTTCTAGTTATAATGTACTTCTAAAATGCTACAAATCAAATACAGATCACATATTACAAAGCATCTTCAAGCAGTGCTAGAACCTACACTCTACAGTGTGCTTTCCATTTCTTTCCCTCAAAGACAAGCACACATCTTTTTCTGTATTTTCCCTTTTTATGTTTACCATATTAAAGCTATAGATTTGGTAAAGAAAGTACTTGCCTTCAAATACTGTATGCATTATAGTCTCAGTGGATAGTTTTAGTAATCAACCTAGGCTACAATAGTTACTGTGGAAGGTGGAGAGAACCTCAGGTACTGTGGGAGGCGGAGCGAGCCTCTTGAGTGTAGATGTCTCTGTGGGTGTTCGTTGTTGATGTGCCATGTTCAAGCCCCTGGGGCAAAGCAAAACCTTACCCTTAGGGGAAGCCTTCTGGTGGGGAAGGTTGATAGTGTGTATAGAAAGCATCCACCATAGCTCTCTTCCCTCAGATATTTAAAACCTGAAGACTGCTTACCTACTGAGATTGGCTAATCTTATCTGCTCTATTCTGCTGTATATTACAAAACCTTCCTGCTTGATTTAGCAGTATGCATACTCCCATTTCTCTGTTCAACTGTATTTAATGAACATGGTGAGGTTTTTTTGTTTTTGTTTTCGTTTTTTGTTTTTTGTTTGGTACCGAGGCATCTCCATCTGGGAGAGAAATTTATCCAGTTCCAGCTTTTCTATGTCCCCATGTTTGTCCTTTCATTCTTCCCTAGATGACAGAGTCGAGTCCATCTGGGACATAGAAACTCACAATAACTATTACACCAACAAATGCCAAAAGAGGCTGTTGGTATTTGCACTGAGATTATACTCCAGTTGTAGATGGATCATTTGTCCTGAATCTTGTATACAATAGTTTATCAGATGTTATTTTATCTTTGCGTGTTGTTTTTAATAGTCACATATAAAGATGTGAAGAATGCCTATAAGGGTCAGTAACAGTTGCTTTACTTTACAGTAGCAAAAACAAGAAATGAGAAAGAATGTGTCATATCTTTGGAATGATCCTGTTTCCTTTACTTTATCAACAACCACATTTTCTGGGCCAATTTCAAAATGTCACTACATTGCAGTGTTTCCTGTATGTTAGCCATCATTTTATTACAAATACATTAACTTATTCATAATTTTCCCTTATATTTTCCAACTACTCAGGATAGGTAATTTTATGCTCTTATTAAATTTCACTAAAATGATTTTGCTTATTTACAGAATTTACTGAGAAGACAGCAACTCTAACAGTTTTAGAAAGAAACTAATATATGGATAATTTATGTCCTGAAATTGCTGTAGTAGATAAAAGAAGGGAGACCTCTTGGAGAGAAATACTCATTTACTCGCACACATTTTGTTGTTTGAAATTCTGAATGTTCAATATATTGCTTTTTTAACTTAAAAATATTATGTATTAATATTCACCAGTGGAAATTTGTAGAATATAGTTTCATATTATTGATTTTCCCAAATTAAATGAACATGATAATTCTGCTTTTCAAAGGAACATAAAAGTGTGATTATGAGCATAATTAACAGTCATTTTATAGTACATCTGGAGATGTCCTACAAAGTAATGGAAATGACTTCTAGGCCAGTTTGAGCTACATAGCCCAGGCTGGCCTTGCTTCAAAGCGATGCTCGTGTCTCAGTCTTCTCAGTGCTGAGATTACAGGCATGAGCAACCAAGCCCAGTTTATATGCTATGTTTTTCCAAAATGATTAGAGTACATTCTTCCTGAGTAGCTATGATCTAAAAAGCCATATGATTTGACCAGGTTTACAGTACCAGAAGTGAACTCATGCCTGGGGAGAGGGACTCAGATCCACTCAGAAAGTGATTGGTTACCCCTGTAAATGCTATGCTGCTGTCACACCAGTGGCAAACATTGCTTGACGGGTCCATCTTGTAGGTCCTGAACTGGATAAGGTTGGTAATGACTTTTGTCCCCCTCCCAGGGGCTTGTGTAGCACATTACAATACTGTGAAAGGTAGGCAGCAAGTAGAAATCTTGCCGCTCAGGCCCATTTTGATTTCTGTATGTCCTGTAACAAAAGTAGGTGGTATCTTCAATAATAATGTGGCTCCTCTTCATGTAGTTCTAGATGGTAACCATAAAAAATAAAAAGAGCCCATATCATTTTGGGGTCTACTGGTAATTATCATCTTAAGCAAATAATGTAATAATTTAATTTATTAATTTAATCTAACTTTATAGATTACTTTTAATATATGTAATACCCTAGGGGTTATTTTACTAAAATAATGCATAAGAAGAAGACAAGTTTTTAAATTTTATATGATCAATAACTCTTGTTATTTTAATGAATATAACTGTTACAGGTCCTAAGAATTAAAGCCATTGAGAGAGAGAATCATTCAAACTAAATGTTGTCTTTAAGCAAAGAACATCTAAAGATGGAGCTGATGTGTTTTCAAATCTCATCCTGATAACATCAAAATAGTAAGATAGGGAAATGAATATCAGACAATGAGCTTTTCCTATCAAAAAGGCATAAAAAATCTGTGAACAAGGCGAAATAAACAGAAGAAAGAGGATTAAAATTATGGTATGCAACAAAGACTAAAAGAACCCAAATTCACTAAAGGTCATCAGCTTCCTCCAGTTGAGATACAGTTGGGGGAAGAGCAGGTGTCAGGCAGAGAAAGCAAACCCGAGGAGAAGGTACTGCCTGAAGGTATGCTTGCATGCAAAGGTTCTACAGAGAATCTACAGAGCCTACAGAATTCTCACTCCCCATGCTGTGGTGGAGATGTGTTAGTATGAAATGGCTTTCTTCCTAACTAGTTCTCAACTGAGAAACAATGCTTAACTCTAAAAATGGTTAAATAAAGTGCCTTGAAGCATTTCCAAGAAGCAGCTTAGATGTGAAACGTACCTACACAATATTGTTGATGCTTTGAGAAGTATCTCTTCATAGAGTTTCTGTGGAGAGTTTGTGATGCTATAGAGACTTTCCTGTACCTAACATATGAAAGAGGCCAAGAGCTATCTCTCTTGCATCAGTTTCAGTTAAACTGACATCAGTTGGATAGTTCAAGGAAAGAGACAGGAATCCCAGCCTTCGTGAATAAAGATTTGCTTAAATATTGTAGAGAGCAGATAATGGGTAATTTAATTGCTTTGGTTGTAGATTAGAGGAAAGTTTCCATAGCAACAGGTTTAACATATTTTCCACTTTGTTGTATTGAGAGTCACAGGGCTGTCTTCCAGCCATAAGACTTGGGTGCCACACTGGAGATGATACTTGGGCAAATTATTTCATGTTTTGCCT
The DNA here is from genome assembly GCA_019843815.1 of Montemys delectorum. Taxonomy (NCBI): domain Eukaryota; kingdom Metazoa; phylum Chordata; class Mammalia; order Rodentia; family Muridae; genus Montemys; species Montemys delectorum. Next base: position 25,189 of record JADRCD010169225.1, on the reverse strand, counting down.
TCTAGGCTACTTAGAGGAGTCAGGAAACCTGAGAACACAAAGCTAATGGAGATCTTCAATCCTACAGAAGGTTGGAGCCAGGAAGGCATAAAAACAAGGAAAAATGCTGTCTCCAAGTTAAGGAAACTCCAGAGAAGGTTCTTAAACTAATGCAGTCTGGTGAAGCCATGAGAATCTTCGCGTGTGTGTGTGTGTGTGTGTGTGTGTGTGTGTGTGTATACATACATGTATTGTGTGAACCTCATACATACATACCCAGTACCCACAAAAACCAGAGCCGGTGTCAGAGCCTCAGAAGCTGGAGTTCTTCAGGTCATTGTGAGCCACCCCACCATTTGGGTGCTGAAAATTGAACCCAACCAGCATCTGTGGCAGAAGAGTAAGTTCTCTCAACTACTGAACCATCCTGTGTCAACACACACGCTCCCCTCAGCAGAACACCAACAAGCATTTGCAGCACAGCCATATTAGAATATGTCAGGTAAGAGCATTAGCTGTCCTCCCTCGCTCCTTCTCCCTTCCTCTGTCCCTTCCTCCTTACTTCATGCTTCTCTCTCTCCTCTTCTGACTTACTCCCACTATCCATGTGTCTCCCTGTCTCACTAACTAAAGAGCAGAGGTTAATAAGATAAAAATAATAGATATGTATAACTCAAGGAGAGAAGTAAAAGACAAGCCAACAGTATTCTAAGCCCTGAAAATCTGCTTTGCTCTTCTCTGCACTGAAGGCTTTTACTATCCATAAGTGAGCAGAAAATGAGCAACTCCCTGGCGGTTTTCAGTCAAGAATAGTAGAGAAGCTACTTCCACAGAACATAATTCAAAGGGATGGCAGGAGTCACTTTCCTATTGCATAGAATAGAGTCTTTTTTTCATTGTGTTTCATCTTGCTTGTTGAAAATAAAATATGTTTCCACTTGTCCTTAGCTTCCAGCCTGCAAAACCAGAATGAGAGCAGAGAATAAAAGGAATATATACACCTAGATCTTAGCTTGAAATAAATAACTTAGAACCTAAAAATATGTGATGAAACTTGAATTACTATTGTAAATTGTCTGACCAACATAGAAATGGAAACAGAGAAGGAAATTGATCAAATTTGGGCCACAAATGTCATATGCTATACAAAAACAAGGCAGTTTTATGAGATCATAATTGCTGGAGAAATATAATCCAAATATAGTATTTTAAATACTATATTTTAAAAGTACATTTTAAAATATAGTAATTCAATATTCCTAGAATATTAAAAGAATGAGTTTTCTTCTCTTCTCTCATGGGGAACTTAAATTTTTGCCCATTTAATGGGAAAAAATCTTCAATTTTAAAGCCCTCTGAGCCATAAAAATGAATTCATGTGCTATGTGTGTGGTAAAAAAAAAATAGGATTTATCAATTTTAATAAAGAAGTTTTAACACAGATTATCAATTCTACTCATCAATCACTTCAAAATGTTAGGAGCTAGATAAAAATAGATCTGTAAGCTTGTTTATCTGTTATAACTCAGAAAGTTTAAAAAAAAAACCTTTTGATTCTGTTGTGATGTTTTTACTGGTTTAATGGATGAACGGAATTTAATAATAACAAGTTGAAGCATTAGAAAATAGTAATACCGATAAAGCTACCTGAAAAGTTTTATAAAATAGTAGTACTTATCTTTCGTAGCCTCGGTTTGGTTTCTTAAGTCCACATAAGAAACAGGCCTTTTGCTAGATTTTATGAGGATGCACAATTATTTACTTTCTCTCTTTCAATGTTCCCATGTGTTTTGGTACACGTGTAAGCATGTTTGCACATATGGACAAGGGGATGGAGACCCAAGAGTGGAGTGAAGAATCCTCCTGTTTCTACTTTATTGAAGCAGAGTCTTTTGTTGACCCTAAGCTTGCTGGTTCAACTAACATAGGCTAGCTCTTGGAACTCCTGTATCTTCTGTCTCAGTGCTGGAGTTACAGGCAGGCCCCTGTGCCCACTCAGCTCTTATGTGGTTCTGGGGATATGAACTTGTGTCTTTGTGCTTGCATGGGAAATGCTTTCTGCACCCATCGGTGGCTCTATAATATTTTCTATACAAGTTCAAATATGACTGGAAGACTTGATAATGGACTAGCTGGGATCTAACACCTCATTCCCGCATGGCATGCCTGTGGTAGATAGAGTCTTCCTGTAAGGGAAAAGGGAAGTCTTCTCTTCCCCTCACAACATGATTATGAAAAGCCTCATCATTTGAGTTAAAAAAAAAAAAGTAAGTTGTTTCCCTTTATATCTTCTTTCAGATTATATTGTCTCTATGTTTTCATTTAAATGTTTAAGGAATTAACAAGTCAGCAATGTAGGTATAATAAATTGGTAATTATAAGAAATTAAAGCAAACTTTTATTTATACTTTTTACATAAAGCCTTTTACTCTTTCTGAATAATTTGGTTTAATTGTATTAAAGAACAAATTTACTCACTTTACCAGATCTCCAAAACAAAGGATACAATTACATACACTCTAGTAGAAAATCTCCCCACTAGCTTGTATAAATATACAGCTACACACGAGATGCAGACCTTTGTATAGAAACATATACATTTTACACATATTTTAAATACTCTAATATAAATATAAAATTTAAAATTCTTTGTAAGCATTATTTTTAATATTTTTAATAAAGTTACTATTCCTAAATACAATAAATGACATCTAACCAACGGTTCATCTTTAATAATAAAAATAGCTATTAATTAGTATGTGTGTGTTGTGTGTATAATGTCTTAGGGTTTTGCAGTTGCTATGGGTATGCTTATAGACATAAGACTACAATTATGTGAAATCAGTTCTATTTCCTCCTTAATGTGGTTCATTGTGAGGCTTGCATGGTAAGTGCAATCCACGTTGAACCATCTTGATGACCCAAACAACTGCTACTTTAACAACAAAACATTTTCAGCAATTGGAGTAATCAAAGTGTTATTAGCCCCATTTTCCTCAGCAGTATTAAGATATATCCGTAGTTCTGAAGAGTGCCTTTTGTGTCTTGATAAAGAATCAAGTTTCAATCTTGTTAGTCCTAAAAACTATTTTCTAGCATTGCTTTGTTTAATTTTTACCTTACACAGATCTTTTGCTTTGTTTCTATTTCTTTTTAATAATGTACCTGAAGTAAATACATAGTCACAACTACTTCATAACATACTATTTTAAAAGCTTTCTGAAATTTTATATCCAGGGGGGAGACAGTCAGTTTCTGTCAGCACTGAGGCCAATGATAATTTGCACATATTTTGGTGGATGATACCCTACATCCATGTACATATAGGCAACATGAACTGTACTCAGTGGGAACAAGAAGAGGAGGAGGATAAGAAAGCGAAAGATGGGGAGAAGGAGAAGGGGAGAAGAACATAAAGCTCAGAGTAGATTGAAATTGGAGCCCTAGAGCAGAATTCAAGATTGTAGGGAGGGTTGGGTTGCAGGATTTGGTCTGCATGTATTGTATTCATGTATGAAATTACAAAAGAATAGAAATAATCTAGATTTGAAAGCATTTGTGCAACTGCAATATTTGGCTTTATCCCCTTCTTATAGAAGGTCTGTCTCTTCTACGGAAACTTCTTTAATACTTGAGATAACAGAGTATCCAGGAAGACATCTTGTAGCAAGTGCAAAGAGATTTAAAACTAAGCACAACATACTATCTTTGACTACTACATGTTCTAAGAAATTTACTCTAAACATAATATATTTACTGATTTTTAAACTTTAAGAAATGCAAAGAAAATTGCTTCTCAGCCTTTTGGCTGAGATCAAGTGAAGAAATGCAAAGAATTATGAATACAGGAATTGCAGCACCTTACAGAAAGGAAATATAGCTTATTTATATCACTATTGTTGGACTAACTTGAGACAATAACTGATTCAGAATATTAAATTCAAATTATTTGTATTCTAAGTTATCCTGAAGTAAAGAAATAGTGGCATGTGGGTAAGTTAACACACTGTCCTCACTTCTTTCTAAAGATGCTATTGTAAATTTTTTAGATTATGAAGAGAGTGAAAATCCTTGAAATAGACTTTGAGACAGCATAAAGGGGCAGTGAACGAAGGCAGAAAGCAATGGAGAACTGAAGGAACAAAATATTGAATCCTGAAAATACCAGAAGCCCTGAGACACAGCTGGGTCATGGTTGATGTTTTTCTCTACACTTACATTTGAAAATCTACCAAGCATCATCCTGGATCTAGAAAATGGGGTCTCATAGAAGAAACAACTGTCCGAGCAACTAGTTCATTTCTTTATGTACTGTCCAGATATTCTGATAGTTTAAGTCCACATATCCTTATTAAAATGCCAAAATTTTCATTTTAAATACTGACAGTATTTAAAAACTAATATAAAACCCATTTTCAAATTGTAAAGCATGCATATTTAAAAGTATAAACTTGTGGGAAGACATTTATCTCCAGAACAACCTGAAGATGTTTAGTCATGGTTGGAATGCTTTCCCAAGAAAGTTCACTGTCTTGAACTATCATAGTTTCTAAACTATGAAGAATACATTATTAATTGATGTTCACATCAAAATGTGTTAATCATTTAGAATAGCCATGTTATTCAGTATAGGATGTTTCTTGCTAAGTATCCTGGAATATGTATCTTCTTCATTTGTCAGCACAGTTTTTTCCCTTTCTAGTCAAGTAGGTGAGGTACTAGTTGGAAAGTTTATATAAATTTATACTAACTCCAAAATCACTGCAATATCTGAACACGTGTCAGTATTCAAAGATTCTTCAAGATGATTCCATACTTTGGTGGTGGCTATTAGATTCTGCATGTTTCCATGTCTGTGGTTCTATAACACACACACACACACACACACACACACACACACACACACACACACAAACATACATGTGTGCGCATGCCTCAGGTCTTCCAGGCATTGGTATAGTTAATTTTCTTTCTGGCATCTGCTCAGGAAGTCCAATGTATAAGAACTACATACACAAGTTATCGGACTGTTTGACATGCATTTGCTTCAGCCAATGGGGAATCCGAGTTGGATGCTAAGGAAAGGAGCCATGAGTCATACTCACTACTTCACTCTCTTGATCCTTGCGATGCTCCCCTGAGCTGGCTGTACCCTGTGACCTTTTTCCCTGCTGCAAAGGCAGGTCAAACCATCCCCTCACTCCCTGTCTTCTTCCATGGATGCTTTGGAGACTACCACTTGCTCTGGGTATCTTCTGTGCTGGCCCCTTACATAGTACTTACACTCTAACATTCATCTCATCAACAGATCCTCTTTGAACTCCTTCATTGTGAGAACCCTTATACAATAATTTTAATCTTGAACTTGCTAAAATTTATTTCTAGTCAATATTTTCTTCCTTTTCTCTTTCTGAATGGTGTTGATGAGATAGTAATTTCTAGCCCAGGTAATTATGGAATTTCACAACAATATGAACTAACTAGTACCCTCAGAGCTCCCAGGGACTCAACCACCAACCAAGGACTATACATGGTGGGACTGATTGTTCTGGCAGCATGTGGATAGTAGAGGATTGCAAATTCGATCATCAATAGGAGGAGAGGACCTTGGCCCTGTGAAGGTTCTGTGCCCCAGTGTAGAGGAATGCCAGGGCCAATAAGTGGGAGAGGGTGGGGTGGCAGGCATGGGGAGGGGGGAGGCAACAGGGGTTTGTTCTTGTTGTGTTTGTTTGTTTGTTGTTTGGAGGGGAAACTGGGAATTTCACAATAAGTTCAATGACTATTAATGTTCTCAGAAAACTTTAATTATGAAATCTATTTTATATGTATTATCTCATCTAACTTCACAAACACCAGTGTTCTGCTTCAATACATCTATGGTAACAGGAGATCTGGCCTGCAGGACCATACCCAGTCACCCAGAATGCTGCTTTTTCATTGGCATAATTGGTCTAGTCCCTTACATGTAACTCCTTTATTTATATGCCCAACAGGTAATTAATTTTCATTTTCTCTTTCTATTGTAGCTCTATTGCATCTCTTTGTTTTTTATTTCCCATTATTTCTACCCATATGGCTGCTATATCCCTAAGTAGATTTCCCACCATCCAAATCCAATGGTTCTCACTCATGCCTGTCTACCAGCTGAAAAACTCCATTCACAAAGTCTTCCTATTACTTCCAAGGTCCAAACCATGCAAGGACTTCTTATCATGAGTTAATAAATTTCAGAGTCTATAGTCTAATCATTATTGCTATTTGTATTTTCACAACTTTCAGGCAAATTAAAATACTACCCATCTTCTCCTAGGCATTTTACTCATATTCTTCCTGGAAAAAAGAGAAAGAAAAAGAACCTCTCTTAAAACTGACAGACAAGTTCACAGTTTAAAAGGCCCAGTGAAATTTTACTATAGGTTTCCTTAGGTATTAGGACATTGTTGTATTCTCTCATGTTCCAAGGCATTTCAATACCCTGTCATTTGTCTGATCATGCCCCATTTTTAAGCCATGTTTGTTATCAGGGGAAATAGTTTCTATTTTGTAGTTAGAACCTGAAGCTAGAAATTGTAGCTCATAATGGCATTTGGTAAATACTAAATCTTGATTGAGTGAATGAATTAGGCTCAAAAAAATAGGCAATATTATTACTTTATAAATATGAACTAAATGATTTATTAATGCTCCTTTGAATTTATACAGATTTATAAAAATTTAATATATTTATAGATTTATAACAATCACTGATATTTTAATCTGGATATTAACAAATCCTGTTTGCGTTTTTTAAAAGAATGCTCAAAGTAGTTAATATTTTGGTAAAAATATTAAAAATAGTAAAAGTAAAATATAGAATTCTTCTTATGGAATGGTAATTTTCCCTAAACAGTGACAGAACTGTAGGTTTCTGTATATAGACACTGTTTCATGTATTTGTTACTTTTTCATATTATTATAACATCAAAAGTAGAGCCATCTTCTTGCACCTCATCAAATGTCATTTTAAATAAAAAGATAAAAAATGTGACTAAGTATTGTGTCAAATAATAAAGGTTTTTGTAGAACCAAAAAACAAGGAAAGTATCTTGTTTTGAAATGTCATAGTAACAAAGGGACATTTTTCTTAGCTGTTTGTATTTGTACTGTCACTGATAATTGAATAGTCTATAGTTTACTTAAACACCACTTTATGAGAAATATACAAATCATCCTTCTACTAAACATACATTTCCTATCATTACAAATTAATACTAACCTAATATTCAAACGCAGAGATAAAAGTCTAGAAATATATAACACAGTGGTAAAGCACTCGCTAAGCATATGCAAGGCCCTGAGATCCCAGCTATGAGCGGAAAAATGACAAAAATCTAAACCCACAAGTTTTATTCTTTATTTATATTCCTGTTAAAAAGAAATCAAACATGTATGTCACCCAGTCTGGTCAGGCCACTACCACTTTCACAGACTGAGTGAAACCTCAGCCTAAGGTTGTTTCATAGTCCAAGCTTCTTCTGTTTCACTTTTTCTTAGATAGTTTATTTCTAAGTGAGATGTAACATTAAAGACTATAACCATATTTGATAATATTTGGTATCTGATTGCATAAACTCAGTTTGAAGACATTACACTAGAGGGTGTGATGCTGTCTTTGTTTCAGTCTCTCTTTCTGTTTGCTCTGTCTATTGACTAGCATTGTGTTATAGACAAGAGCCAGCTTCTTTGGCACATAATCCTTTAGAAATGAGTTGTGATAAGTATGCCTAATTAGAACACTGACTTGTCACTGAAGAGGTAGAAGATAAATGTATTTTGTCATTTTTAGCTGCTATTTTGTAAGGTTCATTGTGAAATCATAGGAACTCAATTTTCAAAAAACTCAGAAATAACAACATAATGTAAAGAAAAATATGAAAAGAAATAAGTGACATCAGTCAATCCATTTTAACAAATGTCAAATTAATAAAACAATTTACTAATGAAAACATAAAGCTTCTTAACAACAAATATAATGTTTTGTAAAGTTAGAAATTTATACCATAAATTGTTTATTCAAATGTATGCATATGTGAAGATGATCTCTGTCTTACTTTGGAAAAACCTCCTAATACTTATTATGAGCAGAAAGTAATATAATTAGAAATGTTTATTGTTGTTGCTGTTTTGGTTTTGTTCTGTTTTGTTTTTTGAGACAGGGTTTCTCTGTGTAGTCCTGGCTGTCCTGGAACTCATTCTGTAGATCAGGCTGGCTTTGAACTCAGAAGTCCACCTGCCTCTGCCTCCCAAGTGCTGGGATTAAAGGTGCGTTCCACCACTGCCCAGAAATGTATTTAACACATATTACCTGTATCGAAGTTTAGCCTAGACCATTTTAAAACTCTCAGTACATTGGTGGTACCGGTTGTGTCCCCTTCAAACTGGCTTTGTGTTGTAAAAACTGTGGCTCATTATGCCTATCCAATATCATGATAGACTATGGAACTATACTTTACTTAGAAAGAATCAATATTCAAATCAATATTTCTAAAGGAAGCTCATGATTTCAATAGCATTGCAAAATGAAGCTCCAAAGTTGGGGTTGACATTGCAATTCAAGAGACAGCAGACGATCTTCAAAACTGGCCAAATAATTCTGGTGGGAAATACAAACAACCGAGATCTGTTTTATATATCCAACTAATTTTAAATGATATGAAAATTAAACCTACCTATACATTAAAATTATATTTTATTTCAGCCATGGGTCCAAGATGCTTCGGCTGAAAGGGGGGGCCTGGAGGTGTATGTAGATTAGTTTGCACAGTCCCACCTATTTTATGGTCCTAGAATCAAACTGAGAAATCTGTGCATTATAAGCAAACACTATAATCAAGCTAATGTCCCCAGCTCTCAATGCACAGTCTTTCCCATTGTTTATTGGCCTTTAGAAAGATGTCTCTGTATGTGTCTCAGATGAGCCTCAAATTATTAGGCTTAACTGAACCTCCAGTCCCAGGGTCTCTAATCGGAAACTACAGTGATATGCTATCATCATGCTTGAGCTTATTGTTTCTCATAAACAAACTAAAGATATTTTTCAAAATAATTTAGTTCTGAATTTGTCTCTACATTTTGTTCTGTTTACTGATTTTGTAAGGACATGGCTCAAATCTAGTGTTTTCTACATGCTAGCTAAGTGTTCTGCAACTGAGCTATGTTCAAAATTTACTGTGATTCCTTTTATAGTTATCAATTAAAGTGTAATGAAAAATGTCTTCCTACCTTCTGTATATTTACAGCATACCTTGCCTGCATGTGCTACAAAGACCATGTGAGAATGACAATAGCCTAGAAAGGTTTGGCTCTATATGTCCTTAAGAATTTTATGAAAATCAGTCTTTAATCTTCCTGTGCCACTGCCACATTTCTAAAATAGAAATATTGTCATTAAATGTCATGCACATACCAGGCACTTGCGTTATTTTCATCTAATAACTAAAAATCAACATTCATAGACTAAGCTCAGAGACACCATGGTCACATGTGGAGTGTAGGAAGAATGGCGGCAGCTACCTCTCCATAAACAGAGGGGCACGGGCACTGTCCCACAATGGCATCTCCTACATGAGAGACTGAGGATTGATGATGCAGACAATTTCAGCCAATTAGTAACCAATTTAAAAAGATGCTTTCTTGGGACCAATGGGACTCAAGTGGACGATATTAAAGGAAGGAGCTTACAACAGCATTCGGATGAGCTTATTGCTGTGTTTCTCACTTGCTCCCAGTGTCTGTGACATTGACTCCAAGCTACCTCACCTCAAACCCTCAAAGGCAGGTAGAATCCAGAGCACAGGCAGCCTTAGAGGAGGATGACATGAACAGATTGTAAAGTTCAGCTTTCTCCATGTCAATTTTATGCTGCAAAGGATGGTCCACAAAAATTGACTTTATAGAAAACCTCCATGAACCTCAGGATCTTTTCAGAATAGTGCAATGGTCTATGAGTTAAGGAGCCTCTACAGATCCTCATTTGTATCCTTTAGACATTGCTTTTACATAACAACTAATTTCTATACAGAACTACTGAATGTTGACATGGAAAATTGCTCAATTGATTATTTTAAGCACATAATAACAAACTATTCTCTTGCTTGTAGCAGTCCAAAGAAGAAAGCTGTATTCTATGAAAAAAATGAAAGTGTTAAATTTTTATTGTAGAAATGAATTTGTACCAGAGTGCCACACCAATCAGCTGGAGATTACATCAAGGAGGCAAAGACACTTCACAGTTGATAAGGCTGAGCTAGTGAGGGAAGAGAGAGCATATGCTACCCATGTAAAAACTAAGTCTTATAAAACATTAGGGATTGTCTTTTCCAATTTTAACTCTAGTTTATTAATTTACTTTGACAGATGTGCCTATTCATGGATTATTATGCTCAGTAAGTAATAAATAGAGCACTCTCATGTATCTTACATTTTTTTGAGGCCCCAAAGATATACTTGTAACTAAAACAGGAAATACCCTGCCATAGCAGGCTAATATTCCATTAATAAGAAGCAGAAGTTAAATAGTATAAACAATTACTAATTTTTAAAATATTGTATATTCCATTATGGCTTAAAAATAAAATTTCTAAGTCTCATGACAACATCTCAAAAGTTGTAAGGAAAATAGAAACCTCCCTTACTGCAATCTGTAAGTTAATATGAGAGAAGGAAATCTGAATACAGCATACCTAAAACATTCATTTTTTTTTTAAAGTCTTACAGTAGAAAGTTAAAAGTAATAACATTTTATCGATATGTAGTACTTCTTAATGTACTTCTCGAATGTAAGCAACATTGGACAACATAGAGAAAACTATTTACCAAGTCAATTTTACCAGAAGTGCTTGCTTGTGTACTACAGGAAGGAGTCACACACACAAGCAAACAAAAATCTTTGGTAATTTCAGGTACCTTTATCTATGGTACAAATAAAATAACCAGTGTCACAGAAGGAAAGACAGGTCGCAAATGAGGAACAGAGGCCCAAATGGAAAAGATCTCTGAGCAAGCAATCTTGCAGGAAACCCACATCTTTCTCTGGTCCCTGCTTTGCTTTTTCAGAGTGTGCAAACCAAGCACTCCAAGATAAAGGAAGAAAACACAAGCACATGGGGTACCAACTTGTAAATAAATGAAGAAAGTTTGTGTAGCCTGACAATAATGAGAACAGCCATTTTTATAATGAGATCAAGTCAGGAAGTTCTGCAGAAACACATAAGCAGTCTCATGAGTCTTGCTAATTGATTCAAGGTTGATTCTAATTCTAAAATACAGTCACTAGGACATCTAATGCTACAAAGCAACAAAAGCTGATACGTTTTCTTAGAAAGGAAGAAAGAAAGAAAACAAAATCAGACTAATGTTGTAGCCCAAATGACAAAGGATGACTGCAAACATGGAATATGGAATGGAATGGGACCTCAAGGCACACACACTAGCTTTAAGAGACATTTGATGGTAAAGAACATAGCTCAAGGTTCATCTCAAGTGTGAAGCTATTAGAAAAGACTTTCTGGAGAGTATCATCCTGAGTGAGGTAACCCAATCACAAAAGATCACACATGGTATGCATTCTTTGATAAGTGGTTATTAGCCCAGAAGTTTGGAATACAGGAAGAACGACCCGCAAACCACAAGAAACTTTAGAAGAAGGAAGACTAAAAGGTGGACATTTCATTCCTTCTTAAAAAGGGGAATCAAACACCCACAGAAGGAGTGGCAGAGATTAACTATGGAGCAGAGACGGAAGGAAGGACAAGCCAGCCCAAATATAGCTATCTCCTGAGAGGCTCTGACAATACCTGACTAATACAGATGTAGAGGCTCACAGCCATTCATTGAACTGAGTACACGGTCCCCAATGAAGGAGTTAGAGAAAGGTTCTATGGAGCTGAAGGGTTTGCAGCCCCTTAGGACGAACAACAATTACTAACTAGTACCCTCAGAGCTCCCAGGCACCCAACCACCAATCAAGGACTATACAGGGTGGGATTGAATGTACTGGCAGCAGGTATATAGTAGAGGATTGCAAATTCGATCATCAATAGGAGTAAAGGACCTCGGCCTTGTGAAGGTTTTGTGCCCCAGTGTAGGGGAATGCCAGGGCCAATAAGTGGGAGAGGGTAGGGGGACAGGCATTGGGAGGGGGGAGGCAAAAGGGGTTTGTTCTTGTTTTTGTTTGTTTGTTTGTTTGTTTGTTTGTTTTGGAGGAGAAAATGGGAAAGGGAAAATGTACATGTAAATAAAGAAAATACCTAATTTAAAAAAAAAAAAAAAAAAAAGAAAAGACTTTCATTTCTTTTCAAAGACCACAACAAATTTTCTTTGACTAATGGTGCTATGTCTCCAAGCATACTTAACTTTCTACATACACTTGTTTGGGATTATTGGTTCACTTACTTGTTCATGTCTTTCTATCTGCATGGGGGTATAGGGGCCTGAGTTCTGGAACATGCCTGTTATTTTCACTGTCATATCTATAGTACACAGCACTTCCTGACACAGAACAGAAACTTTTTAAGCAAAGAAGAGGGAATTAATAAATACAGCTTCTATCTAGTGAAAATTACTTTACTTTTGGAACACCTAGATCCACTGATACCTTTTAGAAAAATCTTTAAAATTAGACCACTTCTGCCTGGTCCTTGCTGCTGGGGCATACCCCTAGTTGGTCTGCTCCTTTGAAGACTCCATATCCTGAACCATCTTTAGAGGACCCACTGTACTCAGAGCAGTTGTCTGAAGGCCTCCCAGGAGATCTACTGCAACCAGGGCAAAAAAATCAGTAGCTTCTTTGCCCCTGTGAAGAAACTCCATGTAGAAAGCCCCACAGGTGGTCAAATAAAGCCAGGGCCTCAAGCCTACCAGGAGACCTGAAGAAACCCAGGGACAAAATAGACAGGCTCCAGACAGAGTCACCCACACCAACAAACACCAGGGATATCCATATGGCAAGAGGCAAGTGGGAGACCATAAGCAACAGAAGCAAAAATACATGGCCATCATCAGAACCTAGTTTTCCATAATAGCAAACCCTGAATACACCAAAACACCTGAAAATCAGGAATCTGTCCTAAAATCCTATCTCATGAAGATAATAGAGTTCTTTAAGGAGAATATCAATAACTCACTGAAAGAAATACAGGAAAACACAGGTAAACAGGTGAAGGAATTGAATACAGTGATCTGAAAGAGGGCTAATATCCAAAATAGATAAAGAACACAGTAGGTTAATCACCAAAAAACCAAACACTCTAATGAAAAAATGGGGTATAGAACTAACCCGAGATTTCCCAACAGAGGAATCTCCAATGGCTGAGAAACACCTAAAGGAATGTTCAAAGTCCTTAGTGATCAGAGAAATGCAAATCAAAACAACTTTGATATTTCAATGTTACACCAATCAGAATATCTAATATTAAAACCTCAGTTGACAACATATGATCAAGAGGATGTAGAGAAAGAGGAACACTCCTCCATTGCTGGTAGGATTGCTAACTGGTAAAACCACTCTGGAAATCAATCTGGAGGTTCCTCAGAAAATTGGAAATAGATCTGAAGACCCAGCTATACCACTCTTGGGAATATACCCAAAAGATGCCCCACTATGCCACAGGGGCACATGTTCCTATATGTTCATAGTGGCCTTATTCATAATAGCCAGAAGCTGGAATAAACCCAGATGTCCCACAACAGAAGAATGGACACAGAAAATGTGGTTCATTTACATAATGGAATGCTAATCAGCTATTAAGAACAAGGACATCCTAAGTTTTGCAGGAGAATGGATGGAACTAGAAAATATCATCCTGAGTGAGGTAACTCAGACACAAAAGGACGTGCACGGTATGTACTCATTAATAAGTGGATATTGGCCAAAAAAAAAAAAAAGTACAGAATACCTAAGATACAATCCACAGAACTCAGAAAGGTGAACAAGCTAAAGTGCCCAAGTGAGGACTCCTCAGACTCACTTGGGAGAGAGAAGAAAGCAATCACAAGTGGGTGAGGGAGCGAGGGAGGGAAAGTGGGCAGGTCTGGGGAGTTGTGGGCAGAGTGGAACCTGATCTGGTATTGGGTGAGACTGGGGGAAGGAAAAGGACTGAAATCCTGAGGGCCAGCAGAAAGAATGGAAACAGGCAACCTCAGGAGGTAGGAGGTTGGGGGGACCCTCCAGAATGGATCAGAGACCTGGGAGGTGAGAGTATCTCAGGAATCAAAGAGAGGGATCTTAGATGAAATACCCGACAGTAGGGAGAGGGAACTTATAGAGATCACCTCCACCTGGAAGACCGGGCATCATCAAGTGATGGATAGGGTTGCCATCCCACAGTCACATCTCTGACCCATAATTGTTCCTGTCCTCCGACTGCTCCACATCCCACATCTCCTCCCCACCCCACCCCCTGTCTCCATGTGGATACACCTATTCCTCACCCCACCTGACCTCTAAACACCCTGGGGCCTCCAGTCTCTTGAGGATTAGTGGCATCATCTATAAATGAACACAGACCTGGCAATCCTCTACTGTATGTGTGTTGGGGGCCTCATATCAGCTGGTGTATGCTCTCTGTTTGGTGATCTGTTTGAGAGATCTCAGGGATCCAGATTAACTGCTGGTCCTCCTACTGGATCGCCCTTCACCTCAGCTTCTTTCAACTTCCCCTAATTCAACAACAGGGGTCAGCTGCTTCTGTCCATTGGTTGGGTGCAAATATCTGGAGTTCACTTTTTCAGCTGCTTGTTGGGTCTTTCAGAGGGCAGTCATGCTAGGTCCCTTTTTGTGAGTGCTCCATAGCCTCAGTAATAGTGTCAGGCCTTGGGACCTCGCTTCAGCTAGATTCCACTTTGTACCTCGCTGGACCTTCTTTTCCTCAGGTTCCTCTCCATTTCCATCCCTGGGGCAGGGAATGGAATATGGAGTAAAGTAATTTAATAAAAAAAATTAAATAATTTTTTAAAATAGAAAAAAAGATCTTTAAAATTAGTTTAAATAATTATACTACCTCTTGTGTATTTTCTTTAGGTTAAGTTTTTACTTCCTTTTAAAAATCCTTAAACACATGTCCATTTAATTATGAATGTTTAAACTCAGTAAATTATAGATCAAAATATTAAAAATCAATAGTATACCAACTATTTACCAAGCATCGCAAAAGCCTGAAGCATATAAAGATATTGGTGTCAGTGGAATAATGTAAAACTTCCCACATACAAACACCAAAGAAGACATGACTATGGGTTTTAGTTTCCTAGATATTTCAGTATACTTTAATATTCTGATTCAGAAAATTAAAAAAAAGTATGTGGATGTCTATGGATTAAACATAAAATTATATAAGAGGAATGGTTAAATTATTAATATCACATATTTATCACTATGTCATCCTTTTAAAATTCAACAGTTCTTGTGGAAGAGTATAAATCAAAGACATGTTTACTGCTGCCTCTATGTTAAAATAAGCTTTCTTTTTTATTTTATTTTATTTTTTTTGGTTTTTCAAGACAGGGTACCTGGCTGTCCTGGAACTCATTCTGTAGACCAGGCTGGCCTCGAACTCAGAAATCCACCTGCCTGTGCCTCCCAAGTGCTGGGATTAAAGGCATGTGCCATGACTGCCCAGCAAAAGAAGCTTTCTTAAGAGAACAGAAATAACACAAAATTGTCTACAGTGATGTGATTCCCTGGGAAAGACTACCAATGGCTACTCATCTCTTTGGTCCTTTGCATTGTAAAGAATTTCCTGTGGAGTAAAACAAATAAGTAGTTCCCTATAGGAGATAACTCCAGTGACAGCATTCTGACCAATTATATACACATACAAACACATACACTTGCATACACACATGCACACACATACACTCACGTACACCCACATGTACACACACATACATGCACACACATACATACACACATGCATGCATGCACACATATATATAAACACACATGTACATACATGTACACACATACACATGCATGTACATACATACATACATACATACATACATACATACACATGAACACATATACATGCATGCACAGACATAGACACACACATGTACACACACATACACATATCCAGGATAGTGTAGGAGTTCAGTAAAGACAACATACTATGTTTAAAGGAAGAACATTTTATTTAACCTCTTCAATTTCTAACCTCCTAATTGGAATGTGGATGAACTATGAACTAGTACCCAACAAGAACTCCTCCAGTTAACTTGTATTATGTGGCCACAATACTAACTATACATCCATACATCAGAACAAAAATGTTGGGAGTGAAATCTCCTAACTCTGAGGTCCCATACTGGATAAATTCTACTTTGCTATGCATGAGATCATTTCTGTCATTTTCAGCATTGGGATTCATCACTCGAGAAACTCTTTCTTATACCTTGAAAGTGAGGGAATTTCCATCATGAGAAGCCCCAGTCTGGCTCTGATGGCATAATACTGACGATGGAAGGAAGTGCTCATTCTGAACTCTGCAGTTACAATGTTCTTCTTTTCTTTGTGACTACAAGCAAACATTGATATAAATGGGCTAAAACTATATGATTTCTTTATTGTAAAATACATAGGATTATAGGGAAACTTTGAAGCACTCTTGCATTTTAACAAATTTTATAATTGTAATGTAAAGATTGACTAACAGGAATAACTTTTCCTTAAATTGCTACTGATTGAGTTGCTAAGTGATTAGATATATTTCTGGTTAAATTCTAAAATATTTAAATAATTCATTAACATATTATAAAGTTGATCTCATTAACTATTTAATATTCCTAGTTCTTTTTAAATCTATATAAAACACAATGTGATCAATACATAAAAAATATAAATCTATGTATGAATAGCTATACAATAGTACATCCTTTTGTGTGTTATGTATATTTATACTTTAAGAATCATTAATAATCAAAATTACAATAGTAAATCATAAAGCCATGTATTACTCTTCACTAAGCTCTGCGAATAATTTGCTTGTCAACATAAAAAAACTAAATATATCTATGTCTTGAATAGAAAATTCAAGTGGGGAAAATGAGTGGAGAACTAAGCCAAAGGACATGCTTTGAATACAGTTGGTAAAGAAAACATACCTGACAGCACCCAAGACAAAATACCCCTCTATGGTGCTTCTCTGATAGGAAACCTTAGCCTAACACTGCAGTGATGACTCGGATAACTTCCTGGTGTGGTAAGGCGTGGGGTGAGGCGTGGGGAGGGGTTACATTGGAGGGTAGTATGCATAGAGGCCAGAAGACTGCTCTAGATCCCCAGCATCTCCTTCCAGACAGGTGTGAGATGCCCACCAAGAACTCAGGTCCTCTGCAAGGCCAGTGTGTGCTCAGAACCACTGAGTGATCTCCCAGGCTCCTTAGCGTAGCAATTTGAAAGGCCTCCTCTTTGTACATCATCTCCTTTCAGTATCCTCAAATTCCTTCAAAGCTACTCATAAGCAACACTTTATGGTGCTTCAGATGGGACTATATTTTAATGATGCTGCAGTGTGGCATTATAAACCTACTCATATAGTCTCTAACAAAGAAGCTATGGGCAAAGAGGGAGCATGGTGTTGTACTTGGAAAACATTTTGGTTTCTTTAAATGGTGTCCTGTTTTGTACACCATGATCACTTGAAAATACTGATTTTCCATTCTTGGAGTCTCAGGTGCTATGGTTGCAGCCACATATCACTAGGCACAGAAGGCATTACCATATTTTAAGAATTTAAATATTTTAACTTGTTCTTTAAATCTGAAGCCAATTTTGAGCAGATTTATTTTATTTTTGTATGTGTTGCATAAACATCCTTTTTTTAAAAGCCAGGAAAAATGACCTGCCATATGCTACCACAAAGGCAGGCAGGCTTGGATTTTATTAGTTTGTTACATCTTTTCTTAGTGGGACCTGGAAAATTCTAAAAATCCAATTAAGACAGTCAGCCAAATGTAGTTCTGAGTTTCATTACTTTAGAGGATTTTTCATATTCTAGCTATGGTCATTTTATAAAGACATTGGCATGTGCTAGCTGATTCTATTTGTCAAACGTTTCAACACTGAATTGGAATTAACAATGACAGGGTGGGTCAGACAGGCTCTTTCTGATAAGCCTTCCCACAGAAGAGTCTGGACCTTTGAGTGATTACCCTGTGTCTAAATTCCTCTGAACATGAACCCTTTCTATAAGCGTAAGGAAAGAGAGGTTTATGACCTGCGGTATAAATATCACTGTCCCCTAGAGACCTGTAGACACTACCTTCAGTGACAGCTGTCAGCTGTGTCCATTATGATAAGTTGTCATTAGTGTTAACTTATTCAGACCAAGCTTCACTTGTTTGAAGGCTAATATTAAAATGGACATATGGAAGTTACTCATGTTGTGAATAAACTCTGCCTAAAGCCATAATCACAAAGTTAAATACACAATCAAACACATAAAAGGACTATGCATCTGTGGTATGTTCACAAGCTTAGGGGTTGTTGAGAGAAAGAAAGAGGTTCTTAAATAGTTATCTTAACCATTCATTCAACTTTTGGCTGAGCACATATCAATACATTCCCACAATGTAGTTATCAAGCTAAGCCACAATTTATAATAAGATTACCACTTACTAGAATTAAAAGCAGTAATTGTGACTTCAAATGAATGCAGAGGTTTTTACTGCACATTGATTTTTGCTACTGTGTACTTGTAGCTCAGTTATCTATTGATCTCTGTTGTAAAGTATGCAGTTACATAAAGTACAATTTTGTTAACTAAACTGTATTCATCATATGTGACAGCTACCAAGAGATGCACTCTACTGAAACTAAGGGAGATGAATGGATAATGTTTCCACTACATAAAGTTTTTACATGTGTATTTAAGTTCAGCACTGAGATAATACTTTGCTTATGTATACTAAAATATTGACTGGACAGAACTGATTAAATAATATAGGTCCATGCTTTACTCTGCCCTCTCCACACATCCTCCTTTCTACAGTCCTGTGCTCCATTAAACACTGCTAAGTGCTTCATTCTCAGGAGGATCACCTGCCTAGTCACCTACCGTGGACAAACACTATACCTGATCATAGTTTCCATTCTCATTAGTAACAATGGAATGTAACAACTGGCCAATGCCAAACAACAGATAAGGAGATTCTGTGTCAGTTTTGACTTCTGCTGATATGAGCCAAGCCAGGTATTTCATAGGCAGAGTCTCAGAAATTTAAACTAAAGTTCACTTGTGCAGTTTGTATGTCTCAGCAGACATTCCACTCCTCTAGCCACTCTCCTCTAGCACAGCTCTCTGTAGCATTATTTTAAAGCAAGCATGTATTCATGGAGATTTAACTGTCTCCTGAAATGCTTACCTGCGTTAGAAACTGCAATGCCACCATTCTCCAACATACACAAGACTGCATCCTGTAACCAAAACAGCCTTCATGAGAGTGAAACTGTGTTTACCTAGCTGAAGTACCTCATTGTTCTCTGTACAGGCACCACCTCATATACACTGCAGGTTAAGAGTTCCCTCTGGTGAATAGCTTAATTGGGTGAAAGTGTATACTAGCATATTTACATTATATTCAATAAGTATATCTTAAATAGTAAGAGTAATGTAACCACTGTGTGTTACTCAGGTGAACTTCAGCACACCAAACAACTTGATCTAATTGTTTATAGCAACTAAGACTGGAGAGCAGCCTGTACAATTGTGGAGGCCTCCACTTTAGCTTCATGGCTGTGTGCTTGCTATCAGGTTCCCACTGAGTCTTGTGGCTCATTACTGAGACTCTGAACCTAGTTTTCTGGCAGACCACTCCATTTTGCAGGTTGTTGTGTTTGGTTGTTGTATAGCAATTGCCCCTGAGATAAAGCCCCTTCTTAAGGGGAAGCTTGTTTAAGTCATAGGGTGTTCTATGTGGACGTGAAAGATTGCATCCTCTGAAAAGCTCCTTGAGCTCAGAAAGTAATAAAAAGTGAAAAGCTTCAAGAAGTCTTTTAAACTTATCAAATACAGTAGGCTTCTTCCTCACCAAGTGAATATGAGCAGCAAAGTCTGTGGACATGCTCAGACTAGCCACGCTCGCTGAAAGAGACAGAGATAAGCCTGGCTTCTCTGAAGAGGTTCAACCCACGTGAGTCTCCTGGAAAGGACACTCTCCAACCTGTTGAGTGGCCTGTAGATTGGGCAGTACATCCAGATTTCAAACATTCATAAGCCACCATGACTCCGGGTGAGGTCAACTTTTAGTGATGCAGCAGTCATTGAGTCATTCCTACTCCTGTAAGTAACCCCTTTGGCAGAATCCACGCAGGGAAGGGCGTGGCATGCAAGATAAGGCTCCTGGATATAGCCTACAGTTTTGCGTAGCTGTGATGAGGGAATCCTCAAGGGCATGGCCCCAGGATTGCTGCTTGCTGATGATGTGCTTTCTCGTGTTTGTCATTGCTGTATTTCCAATTCTTTCTGATAATGATGCGATTGAGCAAAGAAAGACACTTTCTGCCTTTATTTTGTTACAATTGATTCCTGGATGAGTATTCACCTAATCTATTGAACAAATTTGCGTCAGAGCAACATGAAGATGAACTTTCATCGAATTAATGCAGTTTAGATGCATTACTGATTTTATAGAATCCCTGATTTGATTCAAGTAATTTTAGGAAGCTATAATAATTGCTTGAAGTTTAAGGAGATGGTTGTAGTTTTTCTCAGGCAGATATAATAAAATTAGATTCAAGAATAGAATGTGCCCCCTCTTCCTAGAACAGTAAGTGAATGCTGTATGAAAAGGCACACAGTGAGCTTTTATGTGCTATAAGCATTTACGTTGCACTAGAAAGATCAATAGGCTTAGAACATATTAATTATCAAGAAAAATCTATAATTCTAGGTCAGGTCCAAGGATGAGGCCACAGTTGTGCAACATGATAAAGCAAGGCCATGTAAAACTATTGTTCTGAACTTAGAATAAGCTTATAGGATGAAACTTCTATAAACATCTAATCAACTTCCTGCTATAACTCCCCTTTAGTAATTATCTGTGAGGTAATTTTATAAAGAACATTTGTCTAAAGACTGAGAGAAAAATAGTTGGGGCTCTACTCCATCAACTAAATATGTATATGTGTACTTATGTCTGTCTGCCTATGAGTATGTATGTATGTATTACAATATGTAAATATTTCTATCTGTATATATTACATACATGTGAATGTAGGTATATGTTTTATATATAAGATACATATATACTTGTAATATTTTTATGGTATAAATACTTTAATTATAAGTTGTATTCTGTGTTAGTTAGAGATATGTCAGAAGACACAGGAACATATTAAGCATAGATTAAAATTCCATTAAATATTACCATTCTGTATTTGGTTGAGCCTATAAATATAAAACTATTAGATATAGAGTTAGAACTACAAAGAATGTACTGGAGAAGAATTGTATGCCAACATCAAGAAAATGTGTGGAAATGAATGAATGGCAGTTAGTATGTGACTGAGTGTGCAGGCTTAAATAAGATCTTTAACTTTTGTATTATCTCTTTTAAGTACTCTCTCTTGAAGGATATTAAGAGTGTATATTTCTTACTTTAATTTGTTGATATACTACAACATTAACCTATATCATTATTTATTTATATCTGTCTCTCCTTATCACAACAGGAAACCTGTCATGTCTTCATCCATCATTTTCAAATGCTGCATTTAAGTAGGAAAACAGATAAAACCTGGTTCTTAATAAATTATATGTGTGTGCATGTGTGTGCAAATATTTCCATTGCCTCCTTTTTAATTTGTATAATATTTGAATCTGAGAAGAAAATATAATACAATTAATTGTATTCAAGTTTTTTATTAGATATTTTCTTTATTTACATGTAACTTTCTCCTTTCCCAGTTTCCCCTCCAAAAAACAAACAAACAAAAACAACAAGAACCCCTGTTGTCTCCCCCCTCCCCATGCCTACCACCCCACCCTCTCCCACTTATTGGCCCTGGCATTCCCCTACACTGGGGCACAAAACCTTCACAAGGCCTTTCCTGCTATTGATGATC
Organism: Montemys delectorum; assembly: GCA_019843815.1. NCBI lineage: Eukaryota > Metazoa > Chordata > Mammalia > Rodentia > Muridae > Montemys > Montemys delectorum. The sequence continues at coordinate 3,108 of JADRCD010169225.1, read as the reverse complement.
AAATTTGCAATCCTCTGCTATACACATGCTGCCAGAACATTCAGTCCCACCATATATAGTCCTTGATTGGTGGTTGGGTCCCTGAGAGCTCCGAGGGTACTAGTTAGTTCATATTGTTGTTCGTCCTAAGGGGCTGCAAACCCTTCAGCTCCATAGATCCTTTCTCTAACTCCTTCATTGGGGACCATGTACTCAGTTCCATGAATGGCTGTGAGCCTCTACATCTGTATTAGTCAGGTATTGTCAGAGCCTCTCAGGAGATAGCTATATTTAGGCTGGCTTGTCCTTCCTTCAGTCTCTGCTCCATAGTTAATCTCTGCCACTCCTTCCGTGGGTATTTGGTTCCCCCTTTAAGAAGGAATGAAATGTCCACCTTTTGGTCTTCCTTTTTCTTGAGTTTCTTGTGGTTTGTTGGTTGTTCTTCCTGTATTCCAAACTTTTGGGCTAATAACCATTTATCAGAGAATGCATACCATGTGTGTTCTTTTATGATTGGGTTACCTCACTCAGGATGATACTCTCCAAATCCATCCATTTCCCTAAGAGGTTCATAAATTCATTGTTTTTAATAGCTGAGTAGTATTCCATTGTGTAGATGTACCACAGTTTCTGTATCCATTCCTCTGTTGAGGGACATATAGGTTGTTTCCAGTTTCTGGCTATTATAAGTAAGGCTGCTATGAACATGGTGGAGCATGTGTCCTTATTACATGTTGGAGCATCTTCTGGGTATATGCCCAGGAGTGGTATAGCTAGGTCCTCTGGTAGACTATGTCCAATTTCCGGAGGAACCACCACACTGATTTTCAGAGTGGTTGCACCAGTTTGCAATCCCACCAGCAGTGAAGTAGTGTTGCTCTTTCTCCACAACCTCTCCAGCATCTGCTGTCACCTGAGTTTTTTATCCTAGCCAATCTGACTGGTATGAGGTGGAATCTCAGAGTTGTTTTGATTTGCATTTCCCTGACGACTAAGGATGGTGAACATTTCTTTAGGTGCTTCTCAGCCATTTGGTGTTCATCAGTTGAGAATTCTTTGTTTAGCTATGTTTAATAGGGTTATTTGGTTCTCTGGAGACTAACTTCTTGAGTTCTTTGTATACATTGGATATTAGCCCTCTATCAGATATAGGGTTGGTAAAGATCTTTTCCCAATTTGTTGGTTGCTGTTTTGTCCTATTGACAGTGTCTTTTGCCTTACAGAAGCTTTGCAACTTTATGAGGTCCCATTTGTCAATTCTTGATCTTAGAACAGAAGCTATTGGCGTTCTCTTCTGGAAATTTTCCCCTGTGCCTATTTGCTCAAGGTTCTTCCCCACTTTATTTTCTGTTAGTTTTAATGTATCTAGTTTGATGTGGAGGTCCCTGATCCACTTGGACTTGAGCTTTGTACAAGGAGAAAGGAATAGGTCGACTTGCATTTTTCTACATGTTGACCTCCAGTTGAGCCAGCACCATCTGTTGAAAATGCTGTCTTTTTTCCACTGTATGGTTTTAGGTCAAAGATCATGTGACCATAGGTGCATGGGTTCATTTCTGGGTCTT
>JADRCD010169224.1:0-15396 GCA_019843815.1 Montemys delectorum | reverse complement strand
TGGGAGCAAGTGCCCTGGGCTGGCACCTCACTCTGCTATGTTCCAGCTGTGTGACCTTGGAGTGGCCATGGGTCTCATTTTCCTTGCCTAAAAAGGGGTCTGGTGCTGGATAACCACTAAATTCCCTCTTTATCTATTTAGGGATTTTAAGATAGAACCCCACAGCCTCCACCATGCTGAGCATGGGCTTCAGCACTGATTTACATCCTCAGTCTTTTTTTTTTTTTTAATCTTGTCGGAAGACACAAGTCTATTCATCTCCAGAAGTCCACATCATCATGAACTGCCTTCCTTTCTAGGAGACCCTCTCCCAAGCAAACCCAGAGCTATCTAGACAGCATGTTGCCCAGATGTACTAGGCAAAACAACAATTTCGTCATTTTAAAAGATTCCCCGCGGAAGCATACCTCCCATCGTAATAAATACAGCTTTCTTGATAACATGGCTGGAGGCCAACCCTTTCGCAGAGCCTTCAAGCTCTTCACCCTGCTCTAGGCCTGGTACATTGTGAATCCCGTCCAAAGGTCACAGTACAAAGACTACCCTGCCTCTGCCGTCTCAACAGTTCTTTGCTCCAGCAGAGATAAACTATGAGCAACCCCTCCTGGTTCTCATGAGTACCTCTGACATCCACACGAGAGCTTTTTGAGCTCCCCTAAAAGACAATGGTAACTGAAAACAGCCCGAATGCCAGTTATGCCTCTTGGTAATGCGGCAACGTGCCAGACACACTCTATGCACTTTGAAAGTAATAAGCAGCCGTCCGGAAACCCGACTGGCAAGTCTTTGCCTCCTGACTCGCCCAGCTGTCATGGGAAAGCAGAGTCAGGCAGGAAGTGGGCAGACTGGATCATAGCCTCATCGTCACCCGAAGTCCGGGCTGCACCTCTGAAGACTGGCTGCTGTGGTAAATTGGGTTGAGGATGGAGAACCACGGTGGCCGAGATGGCTGGCGCTGGAAGGCGACCGCGCGTGCAGAGAAGTGCAACCCCCGCCCCCCGCCGAGGCATCGCTGCCAACCCTCCGACCTCCGCCCGGGCCGCCGCCCAGTGTCCTCCCTCTCACCGGCCTTCTGGCTCCCCGGCCGACCCCAGCCTCGGCCCCAAGGGCAGCCGCGTGGAGAGCAGATATAGCGCGAAGGTGCAGCTTCCGAATACCAGGAGCAAGCCAAGCAGCGCGCGCATGCCGCGGCCGGGCCGGAGAGCGCGCTCCCCGCGTGGCAACGCACAGCCCTCCCCGAGCGCCGACTGGGCGGGCGGAGCGCGTTCTTGGACGGGTAGGGCGTGGCTCTCGCAAAGCTCCCGCCCTCGACCCGCTGCAGGCCCCGCCCCTGCCAAGGACTGATCGCTCAAGTCTAAAGTGCTCCTGCTGGCTCTGCATTGTAACACTTCCAACGCTGCCCCTGTGACAGAGCTGGGAGATCTAGGGGTGAATGGTGAACCTGCCACGCCTAGCTTGGGGTATAGCGGTCAGTCTTGTCCACAGTCTGTCACACAAAGCAAATGTAGCCAACAAATGTGAGACTGACACCGATGGTGTGGAGAGAAGGTGATGACCACCACAGAAATAAACAGATGTGCCTGTTTAAGTACCTGAACTGTGCTCATTATCCCTAATCCTCATAAACACATTTCAGTGTGCCTTAACGAATGAAAAAGCTTACTACTATAACTCTTGTCTAGGAGCTAGCGTGTATACACTAGTTGCAACACACATCTGAGTCTTAGAAAAAGTCTGTGGTGCTGGACAGGTGTTCCCAGCACTTGAAGAGAAGAAGGGGGGCCCAGGGTTTAGTCATCTTTAAATACTAAGCAAAAATCCAGAAAGGGGCAGGGTAAGCAGGTAGTGAGAATGACATCTCCCTAGCCAGGCGGTGGTGGCACACGCCTTTAATCCCAGCCCTTGGGAGGCAGAGGCAGGCAGATTTCTGAGTTCGAGGCCAGCCTGGTCTACAGAGTGAGTTCCAGGACAGCCAGAGCTATACAGAGAAACCCTGTCAAAAAAAAAAAAAAAAAAAAAAAAAAAAAAAAAAAAAAAAAAAAAAACGACATCTTCTAAAAGAAAACCCAGATTCAAATATCCAAAACTCGTATGGTCCTCGCACTGTGTGGCAACCTTCAGGGCAGCCCAAAGTTTGGGAGAAATGAACACCAATCGGCCACTTGGAGAGTGCTAGAAGTGAACTGTGGGGCCACATTCAGTAAGAACCATTCTGCTAGCCAGACATCATGGTGCATGCCTGCAGTCCCAGCATGTGGGACACTGAGGTGGAATGGAGACTGAGGACAGCCTGGGTTTACAGAGAGAAACTCTTCAAAAGTCAGGGAGGAGGAGAAAGGGAGGGAGCGCGTGCGTTCTCCTTTGAGAATGTTTGCGTGTCAGAGCAAGTGGTTAGAGTATGCTCTGAGTTAACAATAAATACCTCAACTGGGGGGGGGGGGCAGGAAGGACCACAGCTGTGGGAACAAGGCAAAGGAACAGGCTGCACAGTAGGGACATGAAGTGACAGCATATATGACTGACCAACTGGGTGACTTCTTCAGAGTCAAAAGATTGGAAGCACTTCAAAGCACTTCTTTGGCTCAAACAGGGAGCATGCATCAAAATTTGAGAGTACAAAATGCTAGCAAGTTGACATACAAGACCTGAACCCACGAATATCCTTGGCCTTGCTTTGATATCACGGGACTGGGAGCAACCCAAATAGCAATCATCTCAGGACTAGGAGGTTACTTACGGCACATTCAAAAATGGGATGTTAAGACACTTTCTAAAAGAAAGGGGCGCTATCCTGAGCTGGTATAGTGTAGTGGTATGAATGATAAGGGCCCCCATAGACAGTAATTAAGATTTAGTTAAGGCACAGAGAGCGGGAAGACTAACAATCAAACAAGTTTCAGAGTTAAGAATGTACTATGAGAGCCAGGAAGTGGGGGTGAGGTGTGGGGGGTAGCACACGCCTTTAATCCCAGCACTCAGGGAACAGAGGCAGGCAGATCTCTGATTTCAATGCCAGACTGGTCTATAAAGTGAGTTCTGGGACAGTTAGGGCCACAAGAGAAACCCTGTCTCACAAAAACAAAACAGAACAAAACAGAATGTACTATGAGTTGTTTATTAGAAGGATAAGGGGCTATGCTTCATCTTTTTGAGATACTGAAGTAAAGTAATGCAAGGCATAGTGGCAACTTGAGAGCTTAGGCAGGTGGTTTACAAGTTCAAGGCCAGCCTGGGACAAAACACAGTGAGACCCTGTCTTAGCTACTGGTCTGTTGCTGTGACAAGATACCATGATGAAGGCAACTTTAAAAATCATTTAACTGGGGGCTTGCTCACATTTTCAGAGGGTTAGTTCATGGTCCTCACAGTGGGAAACATGGTAGTAGACAGACAGGCTTGAGTGAGGGAGCAATAGCTGAGAGCTCTCATCTATCCGTAAGTCAGAGGCAGAGAAGAGAGACTGGACCTGGCAAAGGCTTTTGAAACATCCAAACCCACGCCCAGCAACACAGCTTTTCCAAGACCACACCTCCTAATCCTTCCTAAGTCCTTCCAGGACAGCCAGGGCTATACAGAGAAACCCTGTCTCGGAAAGAAGAAGAAGAAGAAGAAGAAGAAGAAGAAGAAGAAGAAGAAGAAGAAGAAGAAGAAGAAGAAGAAGAAGGAGGAGGAGGAGAAGCAAGATTACACATGTTATTGGTGAAGTTGGGTAATGAGCACATAGAGGTGAATTTTACATTCTTTTCTCTGTCTATGTATATATTTGTATATATTTCTACTAAGAAAGTGGAGTATCTCTCCCCTTCATTGCATCATTCACCCTGCTACAGTGTACACACACACACACACACACACACACACACACACACACACACGTCTACGATCCTCACCTCTTTCTGATTCTGTCTCTCCAATCCTTCAGAACCCTAACCCAGCCCCTTCCTGAGCCATCCCAGGCTGCAGGCTGCCAGCCCACCAAATGCAGGCTAGCTACATCAGCCTCCTTGTGGCTCCTCACTTACAACACATGCTCATGCAGTCTGGCAGAGCTGACCAGGGCTCCTACTGAACTGTAAGACAGGCAGAGAATGGGAAGGTGTTGCATTTTCTCCAAGAGTTGTCAGTCAGCCAGGCATTAACCTCATTCTTTGTCATTAGCACACATCTTTCCTGATTTAATCAGATCTCCATAGAGCACCTGAAAGGAGTACTTCCCAGAACACTTGATTTAGTGTGTGCATGTACACACACACACACACACACACACACACACACACGCACGCACGAACATGAGGGCCAGAGAGATGATTCATCAGGTGAGAGCATGTGATGCTTTTTTGCAGAGGACCTGAGTTCAGTTCTCAGCACCCAGGTCAGACTGCTCAAACCTGAGTGCTCTTGTAACTCCAGCTCCAGAGGATCGGAGCTCACCGGATCAGACACCATACATGGATTTAAAAATAAAGAAAAATAGCATTTTTTAAAAGCCACTAGGTGGACATCTTAGGAGGAAGAATGACACCAAAGTTCCTGCTAGTCTCTACATGCACACATATGCACCACAGGTACACATGCATCCACATGGAACCACAAACACCTACATACACCTGTGTAAAATCCTCCCTTAGGATATAACCTAATAATGTACATTAAAAGAAAAATAACAGTTTAAGGAGAGAACAAATAAATAGTCCTGTTTTGTGCTCACAGTTCTGGGGAGGGGCCCATTCCAATGTCCGATAGCAGAGTAGCCATTGATGATGGAGCATATAAGGAGCGTGACTGCTTATATGTCATGAGCCATGTAGCAAAGACAGGAAGCTCCATCTAGAGATAGGTCCCGAGATGACGTGAGGACCTCTGTAGTCTCCCCTTCCTGAAGGTCCTGCTACCTCCCAAGAGTCCTTGAGCATCAGTGGAAGAAGGAAGCACTCAAAGAACATGACGGAGAAAGATGTGCTGTGACTAGAAAAGAGGTCTAAGCAGACTTATGCAGAAGGGACATAAGAGCAAAGATCGGAATAGTGGGGAGCAGAGAACTGAAGGAGCTAAGGGTATGCTCAACTTTAGCTCTACCATAGACTTGGAACTCAGAAATACAAAGACAAAGGAGGAAAGCAAAGATAGCAATGGCTCCCAAAATTCCCTGATGGCAGGCATGGTGGCCCACAGTGTGGGCCTGTGTTCGCTCCGTCTCTGGTCTCGGCTGCTTGGGGAGACAGAATGAGAAGAGTTTGATTGTGCTCACCCCACGCCACTGCCAGGTGAGTGTTGGGCGATAAGGAAGCCCCGGGACACAGCTCGGGGTAGGAAAGCTCAGTTTGAGGTGTGGGAAGGCCGGAGCCAGACTGCGAAGAAGAGGCTGGGGCCATGGAGTTTCCAGGCTCTTGGATACCCAGGCACTGCTGGGAGTCTCAGAAGAACTGAGAATAGAGTGAGGGCCCATGGGCTGAATCTAGCCTGGGGGCGGGGGGTGGGGGGGAGATGGAGTGCCGAAAAGGGAGCCCCAGCTAGTCCCATAGGGAGAGTCCTTGGTTTGATGGGTGGAGGGCTTGATGGTGATTGTGGCTGGGAACACAGAGAGGCCTCCTAGGGGAGACTAGACAGTGTCTCTGTAGGCGAAGGCCTTCTCCATGGCTGCCCACAGCAGATGTCGATGAAAAGAGGCAGTCCATTGTTTTAAGGCACTTATTGCCATGGCAGAAAGTGGATGTGTAAAACCATACCCCACTTCTCAGGGGGGCCTGAGGTTAAATACCTTTTGCAGAGAGGCATGTCTGGGAAGGAAAACTTATTGGCAACACACTCTGGGCCTCTAGGTACCTCGTTAGCATGGAGACCTCTGTCTTGAGCCTATGTGACCACAGGCCATGTCTCTTTTCCTATTGTCTTGGTCTGAGATGTTAGGGATGCCTCATCTTTACGTGGAAGGGCTTGGGACGTTTGTTATTACAGGACTGATGGCCACAAATCTATGGGGGCCTGTGGCTACATGACAGGGGCCTATTAGCAGGCAGAGCTCCTACCATTCCTTCAGGGTCTCCAGGGCTTCAAAGCCTTTAGGTCAACCAAGGATCAGTTTACTTCTCACAGTCCACTGCCCCACACCACACCAGTATAATCCCAGGACCAGGGAAGCTGAGGTAAGACAATCCTGAATTCAAACCTAGCCGGAACATCATAGCAAAACCCTGATTCAGGAAAACAAATATTTTTTAAGGAAGGGAAAGGTTTGGAGAAGAGTTGCCACTCCTCTGACTGGCTTTGCCTGCTCATCACCAGTATCTGGAAGTCATTGAAACATGTCCCCACTGCACAATAGATTTGCTTTCTTATTCACTTCATACTCCTACTCATTACTTAGCAGCTACCCAGGGCCTACAAAAGCTTAAGTACTGTGCTACAAAAGTATTGTGCTAAAAATTCAGGGGCCCAAAGAGTTGGTGCTTTGAAAGAACTTCCCACTCTTGACATTTGTACACTGTTATTTTGACCCTCTGGGGACAAGGGAAAGAGGACAAAAAGTGGTTATGCTAATATAGGACCAATAAAAAATCAAAACCCCTCACCACATTCACTGTCCAAAGTGCTTGAAGAAAGCTGAGGAATGTGGCAGGGTGCTCCTAATGAGAAGGCGTGACGTGGAGCCCAGAGACCCTCTTACTGTGGAGGAAAGCCTGGAAGATGTGTAGTGCTAGAATGCCTAGCCTTGGCTGTCAACTTGACTACATCTGGAGTTAACTAAAACCCAAATGTCTGGGCACACTTGTGAGGAATATTTTTCTCAATTAAATAATCTGAAGTGTCCCCACGTTTAATCTGGATCTTTGAAGTGAGAAGATCCACCTTTAAACTTCTTGCCCAGCCTCTATAAAAGACTTGAAAAATGGCAGCTTGCTCTCTTCCCATGCATGCTCTAGACAACAAAGCCATACCTTCACCGGCGTTACAATCTACTGCTTCAGAATTCTGTTGTATACAAAAGACATCTAAGACAGATAGTCTCGGGGACTGGATGACTACTGGATTCTAAGACTCTCTGTTGGTAGACAGCCATCGTCGGAATAGCTGAACCACCGCCGTATGCTATTCTAATAAACCCCATAATAAATCCCATTTGTGCATATATAGTCTAATATATATATTCCTGATTAATAAACCACCATGATGATTATAGTATTAACTATCAGCTTGACCAAAGTTAGAGTCACCTGAGTAATGTGTCTCATGTTTATGGGGAATTATCTTTCTTTTTTAAGATTTATTTATTTATTTTTATGTATATGAGTCCACTGTAGCTATCTCCAGACACACCAGAAGAGGGCATCAGATCCTATGATTTCAAGCTGCCATATAGCTGCTGGGAATTGAACTCAGGACCTCTGGAAGAACAGTCAGTGCTCTTAACCACTGAGCCATTTGTCCAGCTTCAGAAATGATCTTGATTACATTTATGGAGAGCTGCCCATTGTAGGTGGCACCATTCCCTAGACAGGGGTCTGAACTGTGTAAGAGCTGGGAAACTGGTCCAGTGAGATGCCTTAGCTAGTAAACATACTTGCCTCTAAGCCTAAGGACCAGATACCTGGGACCCCCACATTGGAAGGAGAGAACTGACTTCCACAAGTTCCCTTCTGAACTCCACGTTTGTACTGTGTGTGACATGTGTGCACAAATACAAACACACACACAATAAGTTAATAAAGTGTAATAATTTTTTAACTGTGTCAGGAAACTGAGCTGAATACTAGAAAGCATGCACTCGTCATGCTGCTTCCTGACGGTGGCGGCGATATGACTGGCTGCTTTTACAATGCTACTCCCCTGACTCCCTGCCATGGTGGACTGTATACCCTCACATTGTTTTTGTCAGAGCGTTTTATCATAACTACAGGAAAAGAAACCAAGATAGTGTGGATTTCAATCCATTTGCTCATGGTGTCCTTTCTTTACAACAGCTGGGGTAAGTCAGTGAAGAGAAAGGTCCTGGGCCTGTGACACCTTCCCCTAGTGGTCACAGATGTGGGGTGGGTGGGACTCACCTTCACACCAGGCACCTAGACCCTCTAACTGTTCTCCTTTCACTTTACCTTCTCTGTCCCTGGCCCTCTGTGACCTCTGTTTGCCACTGTCATTCAGAAATGTTTGGAGTCACATCTGCCTCCAGGGAGGCCTGGGAAGATCTCTCAAAGGTTCCATGCCCCAAGAGCCAGCTTTGCTCTGAATCTGAGTTAGCCCCACAAGTTTGAGCAGCAAGTCTAAAGATTAACATTAATCCCTCTAACAGGCAGGACTGTGCACAGTTTATTTTTTATCTTGCATCTATACATCTTAAAGAATTTCCTAAAAAAAAAAAAAAAAAAAAAAGAATTTCCTGGAATAATTATGGATTACATTAGTAAGAAGGAAAGAAAACCTTTCATTTGTTTGTTTTTGCTTTGGAGACAAAATTTCTCTGTGCAGCCCGGGTTGTCCTGGAATTTGCTCTGTATCCTAGGCTGTCCTCAAACTCACAGATCTGCCTGCTTCTCCTCTCAAGTGCTGGGATTAAAGGTGTGCGTCATCACTGCCCAGCTTTGGTTTTTGTTTTTTGTTTTTTTGTTTTGTTTTTTAAGAAAACAGTTTTAGGGACTGCTTTTGAAAAATGCCTGAGGCTGAGAACAGGGCTAGGTGCACTTAGCATGTTCAATCCCAGAGCAGAAAAACAACCCTGTAATTGACACTTTCGCAACTTCAGCCTTTCGCCTGCCCAGTCCACATGCTGCAATGCGACCCCTGTTTTTTCTCTTTCTTCCACTCAGCAGCACAAGCCTCGGGGCTATGAGCCCATCCCAATACCTCTGGCAGTCAGCATCCCTTCAGAAAAGGCTGGATGAAGCCAGAGCCTTCTTGTCGCCCCAAAGCAAACAGTCCAGGAGGAAAGCTGGTGTTGAAAAAAAAGAGAGATTTTGTATCTTTAAGTGAGAGCTAAACCCTATCAGAATAAAAGCACGCTCACAGTAGTCCACCCAAGGGACTCAAGGGATTTCACAAAACCTTCACAGACTGGCCCTCCCAGCCCACAGTTCCCATGAGGTAGTCCAGTTCATTCTCCAGTTCAACTCACGCCAGGATGGCAGAGGATTGGGCACAGGGAACACAGATTTCTTGTGATGCCTCCAGGCATTACTTCACTCTTAGATGCTTGCCCCACGGCCCTGAGGGTGTGGTATGACAGGCAGCAGATTCGACATTTGGGAACAAGCAAGGCCTCAGGATGCAGCCAGACAAAGTGCTTTGCTATAGGGAGCTGGGCTATTTCTGTCTTGCCCTAGTTAGGGGCTCCCCTCCCAGTGCTGTTTCATAATCACAGGTCCTTTGACATTTTATGATGTGACATCCTTGGAACACAGCGGAAAATAACCTTGGTTTTCTTCCCCATGCCTTGGGAGCCTTCAGGGCGCAGTAGGGTGAGGCACTAAAGGCCTGTAGTTGTAGAGATCCTGACGTCACCACTGCCCACAGGTCTCAAGAGCAGCTACATCTCCTGCTTGGAGCACAGGATAGGTCGGAAGAATGTCTCAACATTCTCCATAAGGACGAGATCATATCGACACAAGTGAGGCCTGGGAAAACCAAAGACCCTCGTCAGTGAGCTAACACAACCCGCCCAGTCTCCTCAGGCAAGCCTCATCACCTCCTTCCAGAGTGGACTTGTAGAGCAGCAGTTTCTAATACAGCAGGCTAGTGCGGTGGTTTGGATAAGCTCAGGCCAGAGGGAGTGGCACTGTTCAGAGGTGTGGCCTTGGAGGGATGTGGCCCTGAGGGAGGTGTGGCCCTGGAGGGGTGTGGCCTTGGGGGAGGTGTGGCCATGTTGGAGAAGTGTGTCACTGTGTAGGCGGGCTTTGAGATGCTCGGCTCAAGCTCCACCTAGTTCAAACCACTCTCAGCACCAAGGTCTTCCATAGTCCTACCAGGATGGCCCATTAAGCCCCAGTTAAAGCATTCTTCTATTTCCCAAATCCAATGTTCCAAAATACACATTCCTCCAAACAAAAGCATGGTCAGGCCTATCACAGCAGTACCTCACTCTCTGGTACCAGCTTCTGTCTTAGTTAGGTTTTCACTGCTGTGAAGAGACACCATAACCAAGGCAACTCTTTGTAAGGACATTTTCGTTGTTGTTTTTTTTTTTTGTTTATTTGTTTGGTTTGGTTTTTCAAGACAGGGTTTCTCTGTGTAGCCCTGGCTGTCCTGGAACTCACTCTGTAGACCAGGCTGGCCTCGAACTCAGAAATCCACCTGCCTCTGCCTCCCAAGTGCTGGGATTAAAGGCATGCACCACCACCGCCCGGCTATAAAGGACAACATTTAATTACAGTTTCAGAGGTTCAGAGGTTCAGTCCATTATCATCATGACAGGAAGCATGGTAGCATGCAGGTAGACATGGTGCTGGAGGGGCTGAGATTTCTACATATTGATCTTATTGTCTTCCTCAGGTAGCCAGGAGGAGGCTCTCTTCTGCACTCAGTGGAACTTAAGCATAGGACCTCAAAGCCCACCCCACAGTGACACACTTCCTCCAATAAGGCCACACCTCCTAATAGTGCCACTTCCCACGGGCCAAGCATATTTGCAAACCACCACAGCTAGGGAAGGCAGTCACGCACAGGAAAGTAGGGTGTGAAGTCCCCCTCAATTCTACTCCAATCCTTTGTTAAAGATTTATATTTTGTGTATGAGTGATGTGCCGGCTTGTGTGTATGTGGACCACGTGTATGCCTGGCACTTGTGCAGGTCAGATGAGGCCATCGGGTTCCTCTACAGCTGCGGTTACTAGCTGGTTGTAAGGCACCATGTGGTGCTCGGAACCTAACCCAGGTTCTCTGCTTCCACTCTCAATTCTGCACTTTGCAAGTGCTGGGATTGTAAATCACTACACTCTGGTTCTTCCTTCTTTGTTTTTGAAATGGAGTCTGGATAAGTTTCCCAGGTTTGTATTGAACTCATGTAGCCTCTTGAGTTCTTAAACCTTTGATCCTCCCCCTCAGCCTCCAGACCAGCTAGAAACACTGGTCTGGCCCAACCTAGGCCCAACAATAAATAAACAAATAAATAATCAATCAATCAATTAAAAGTCCCTGTTTTAAGATATATCGAATACCTTCTTAGAGAATCTTGTGTTACTAAATACTTTTGCAGTACCCTAAATTTTTAAGTAAAAGAAATTCAACACTTTGGAGGCTGAGGCAGTAGAACTGTCACAGGTTTGAGGCCAGCCTGGGCTACAATATAAGACGGTCTCAGAAAGAAAAATAGGAGCTAGGTAAGGAAGGGAGGGAGGCAACAGGAGCTTGTCAGACCCGAGCATGGCTCACCTGTCTGGATGGGCCAGGGACCTCAGCTTCATTCGCAGGACCCTGAGCTTGTACTTTGGGCCCACAACAGACTTTGTGGAGAACAACAAGGAAATTTCTGCCACGTTATCCAGATCTCGATTAAACCTTGCGAGGAGACTCACTTGATGGTATTTCTGGAATGCAGATGGCTCACTGGAAGGAAGAAATGGCACTTTAAAATTAATATATAGAATATAAGATGAAGATATATTCATTTAAAGTGAATATAATATAAATCACTGATGAGAGAAAGTGGCTTCCATCCTCCAGGTGTGGTCCATTTGTGTACCCAAGCTGGCTTTCGTGAGCAAAGGCCCCTGACTCCATAGGTCTGCCTAAATGAAGCTACTGACCTCCAAAATGGCACTGGGGTCGTGTGCTACTATGACAGTTTACTGTGTTCAAGATGCCGTCTGTTTCTCCGGGCACAGCCACAGCTGCTATGGGGTCCAGGCTCTCTGTGTGGTAGGGCTTTTGCAGCAGCTGAGTGATGAAACTGGCTCAGAGTTCTTAGGGCCCTTCCGTACCGCATGAAGCCTTAGATGAGGTTCCAGTGGAATAGCAAACACCTGTGGAACCCCCTAATCCCAATCTGAGGTCTATGTCTGGAGCCAACCTACTGCCCCAAATCCAAGTGCTTGTCGGTTATCTGTGGCTTCCTTTCCCAGCTTGGCAGAGAAATAAAAACAGTGCAGAGACTTCCTAGAGAGAGACACCCGAGCATCATGTGAAGGCAAGAAGATAAAGCCAGTGAGTTCAAGACCAGCCTGGATTATATGAGGCTCTGTCTCAAAACAAACAAGACGATATTTCAAAATCCCAATTTAGGGATTTATAGTTAGCCAACAGTCACTTAGTAAAAAATAAAAGCTCTCAGATGTATGTTAAAGGAGACATGAAAGCAGTTGCTGGTGTGAACACCCGAATCTGGTCAGAGCCCTGTCCTGCCCCTTCCTATGTGTAACTGCACAGTGTCCTTGAGATTCCTTGGGTGCTGTGTGTTCTGAAAGGCTGGATTTCAGGTCAGCTAGATTTTGGTCCCCTTACCTCAGTCCAAAGCCCATGTCCCACCTGAGGCTTGTTCCTCAAGAGGTCCTTCCTACTGCTACCCTTCCAGAAAACACTAGCTCACTCCAAACATGGGGCTATCAGATCGGAAACAAATCCATGGGGAACCCTAAAAAAACAAAACCATTGCTCACAAACTTTAAGTGTGGGGGTAGGGATGAGGGAGTAGCTCAGTGGGAGGAGTGGACCGAGCCATACAATGATACAGGTGCTTGGTGGACAGAGCTGCCACTCTGGCCACACTGACACCAACTAGGTATGTGGCTCTGGCTAAACCACTTGGCTCTCTAGCCTCAGTTTCCTCATTTGTACAGTTTGTGGTATTAGTATCTCACAGTGGGCTAGAAATTCCCGAGGCAATGCGTGCCACATACTGGATTCAATAACCAAAAGCTACTATTATAAATCCAAGATGCATTTTTAAAGTTTGCTTCCTATTGCTGTATAGAAATAACCAAAAACAACTTGGAAGGAAGAGAGTTTATTTAGCTTCCACATCTGATCACAGTCCATCACTGTGGGAACTCGAGGCAAGAACCCAAGTATGGCAGGAACTGAGGGAGAGGCCTTGGAAGAACGCTGCTTACCAGCTTGCTCTCCCTGGCTTGCTCAACCCACTTTCTTATGTAACTCAGGGCCACTTGCCAGCGGTGGTGCCCTCCAGACTGCACTGGGTCCTCTCATGTCAATCATTACTGAAGACATGGCTGCAGAGACATGCCCACAGGCAATCTGATGGAGGTACTTTCTCAGTTAAGGTTCCCTCTTCCCAAATGACCCTGGCCTATGTCAGGTTGACAAAAACTAACCAACTCGAGCATCCTTCAGGCTGGGGTGCAGGTCGTGATAGAGCGTGTACTCTCTGTGATGAAGGTCCATGGGCCTTGGTGTCAAGGGGAGCATAGCTACTGCTACCAAGATCAAGGATGGCCCTGGGTCCAGTTCCCAGCACCAAAAATACACAAGTAAAACACTTCCAAGCCATCTGTCCACACATACCAGTTGCCTACAATGAGCCACAAAGCAATTTCCAGTTGCCCATAACCTGCCGTTTAGTGTTTAATGCATGTGGCCCAAGCACCTCGAAGACACAGGAGACACTGCACATTTGAATACATGACACTCATATTCTTTTGCTTAAGTAAAGAGCTCCACTCTAACTTCCTCTGATTAGAAAAGTGACAGAATAAAGTATTAATACGTACATATTAATATATGAACATACAACAAAAAACTGTACATATGAATATGCACTTACAGAGAACTGAAAATTAGGGCCATTGATAGGGGCACACATTTGAAGTCCCTGCACTTGAGAAGCTGAGGCAGAGGGATAATATATTTGAAACCAACCTAGAACACATAGCAAGAACTTGTCCCCAAATAAGTGAATAAACAAGGCAACAAAAAAAAAATGAATAAATTTTTAAAATACAAAGTGTCTGAATATTTTAAATTTCCTCCTTGGTTTTTAACCTAAGAACTGTTTAATAAAATGTGATTCTGTTTCCAAAAAGAAGACATTTGAAAAACAGAATCTGTCAAGATTCTCCTTAGCAAGCATTGGCTTGCTTTTTTATGTTGTATATTCCTCTATGTTTAAAAATTAATATTCTTTGTATTGACAAGTCATAATTATATGCATTTATGGAGTGTTGATTAAACTTCTGATCTATGCGTACAATGTGAAATGCTTATGTCTGCACACTCTTGTAGGTGTTTGTATGTATTAGGTGTTTGTCTGCATGTCTGTCTGTATACCACACGTACATGCCTGATGCCCTTGGAGGATGGAAGAAGGCATTGGATCCTCTGGAACTATAGTTATGGATGGTTGTGAGCCACCACTTGGGTGCCTGGGTCCTCTGGAAGAGCAGCCAGTGAGTTTAACTGCTGAGCATCACTCCAGCACCTTTTGGTTTTTATTTTTGGTTTGGTTTGGTTTGGTTTGGTTTGGTTTGGTTTGGTTTGGTTTGGTTTGGTTTGGTTTTTTGAAACTGGATTTCTCTGTGTAGCCCTGGCTGTCCTGGAACTCATTCTGTAGACAAGGCTGGCCTTGAACTCAGAAATCTGCCTGTCTCTGCCTCCCAAGTGCTGGAATTAAAGGCATGTGCCACCACCGCCTGGCTCCTTTTGGTTTTTGAGACAGGGTTTACTATATAAGTCCAGGTGGACATAGACTTCCTGTATAGACCAGGCTAGCCTCACATGTGCTACAAAACTCCTGCCCCTGACTCCAAAGTGATGTGATTACCGTGCAGTCCACCAGCGCACGTAAACTAGCACAGTCCTTTATGGCTTCAACTTAGAGAGGTTGTGGTTGGTTTTTATTATTAACCATTTAATTGCTATAAATGAAAAGAGAAGGAATAAAAGTGACAACAAGCAAGAGGAACACAGAGAGAGGACATGCAGAAGAGAAAGGGAAGGGTGGAGGGAAGATGGGGAGAGAGCTGTGGTACCAACTGCACTTACAGCACGCAGAGGTAAGCCCACGAGCAAGTGTCCTCTCTGCCTCCTGTAGCACAGAGAATGGAACCTATCGGCTACTAAAAGTGTCTGAGCCAGAAAACACAAGCTCAGAGCCCAACTTACTGATCAATTCTGGATTCTGTGATATTGCCATCTTCGCCTCTCAGTTTGATTGTAATGAACCCTCTTCTTACACTCTTGTTCCAAGATACAATGTCCACAAAATAATGATATACTGTAAAATAGGGAGAGAACATCATAAGAGAGGCATCCAGGTGCTCCCCAGGAGGGTGGGGTCTGAAAAGCCAGGATCCCTTTCTCTCCCTCTAGAGTTTTTCTGCAAAGATCCAAGAAAGAATTCCCTTTTGTCTTTAACATTGTTTCTCAGTCAGGTCCTTCAAACTCATTATGTAGGCAAGAATGACCTTGAACTTTACACACACACACACACACACACACACACACACACACACACAC
>JADRCD010169223.1:5942-19690 GCA_019843815.1 Montemys delectorum | reverse complement strand
CTTGCCCAGGTTAGCAGTTTTGATAATTCTAACAGTGATAATTGTAAAAATTCATTTGTTCTGGTTCTCACTTGGGGTTTTCAGAGTTTGTCTGTAGAACTGAACACATTTAAAATAGACAAACAAAACAAAACAAATATTGGGCTTTTATGGCTGTGTTTATATATTCTGTACACTTTCTGGATTTCTTGTACGCTGTGGTTTACTATTGATGCTTCAGAGGGAGACAATTCCATTACTGTTTAATTGACTTTGAGAACCGAACCACTGTCTGAGAAGTTAAACAACTCTCTTGCCTTTTAAGTGGAAAACAAATTTGTGTGAGTTTGGAAATAACCATATCTTCTTTTATTGGGTCATTCATGGTTCAATTTACAACCCAGAAAAAATTCACCATCAAAAACAAAGTTGCAGCTGCTATTTCCTGTTGGCTCCCCTGGCCTAGCTGAATGTTGGCTCCAATTAGAACTGGAGGCTTAATTTTCTCTCCTACATGTTTGTCCTCTAAATGACACTGGGTTACTTGCAGGGGGAGGAGGGTACACACAAGAGTTAATGATTT
Organism: Montemys delectorum; assembly: GCA_019843815.1. NCBI lineage: Eukaryota > Metazoa > Chordata > Mammalia > Rodentia > Muridae > Montemys > Montemys delectorum. The sequence continues at coordinate 19,128 of JADRCD010169223.1, read as the reverse complement.
GCATCCACTTCCTGGGTACCAAGTGGCTCCTGTGCTGCAGGAAGTTCAGTGTCTTCTGGGTAGGTCTACTGCTTGAGACTCAGACAAACCAATAAATATTTACTGGTCATCCGTTAGTGGCCCAAAGCCTGCACAAATCCTGAGCAAAGCATGAAATGTGGTATATGACTGACAAGCACACAGTGAGGTTGTTAGAGGAACAATTTCAAGGTCTCATAGGAAGATGAAAAGGGGCCAGCTGCCCTGAATGATGGCGGAGTGATAAGTGAAGTTCAGTAATTGCAGACATTGGTTGGTCTCGAGGACTTCCAGGAGGAAATGAGAAAGGTTTCAAAGTAGAAAAAGGAAAAAGAAAAAAACGAGCATTTTGTCTGCATTGTCCCATTGAAAGATGATACCTTAGGGTAGCCCCTAAGGCTTAAGGAGAAACTGCACAGCCTCAGCAGAGGACTATGCCTGTCAGAGGCAGCCCTGAGACTTGTTACATGTAGCTTTGTGAGAATGTGTATATTGCTTTCCTAATTGAAGAAGAATAGATTAACTAGTGTGTATACATCACTTAGCCACTCTGAGAACTCAGAGAAACTCTGTGCAGGCATCACAGTGGACTGACTTACTGTAAGCTAAGGTAACTACTCCAAGATCGTGGGTGATACAGTCTTGGAAGCACTCTTGTGTATGTGGTCCATGAGTGGACCAGCATATGACATTATGCCCCTGTATTAAAATGGACACACAACACAATGAAACGAAAGCAAAAACCACTAGGCTTTAAAAATCTGAGATCAGAACAGCACGAAGGGTAAACACCTAATTAAAGCCCAGCATTCTCCGCTTCATATTTGTGGATGTTATATGCCTACACACCAGTGACATAATAAACATGAGCCTAGATAATTACATAATTAGTTAACTAGAACATGTGTCATGTCCCCTAGGACACTGGCACAAGCCCTCTGAGGTTAGGAATCTGCAAATGTAATGGTTGTTTATCTGGTTCCTTGGGGTTTGTGCCTGGAAGGACCATGTCAACTCAGACCCTGGAATTTGGAAACTAAACACTGGCAAATGGTTTGCTTGAGATCAGTGCCTTATATTTAGATGCTGAAGGAAGCTTGAGAGCCTAGCAAATATCGACTTGTGTAACTTTCCCCACTGGAAAAATATTTGAGGGGAGACTGGGAAGATATTACAGCCATTCCTCAAATAAACAAATATTTAGAAGGAAGTAAATGAGAAATAATGGAAGACCTGACATTTGTGTGTGTTTACTTCTGTGCCTCTGCTTAATCTTGATGGTCATGTTCTCTGCCCTTCTGTACTGGATATGATGCCAAGGACAGGGACGCTGACTGTGAATGTGTCCAGGCTCATCCCTTGCTGCACATCTCAGGAAGGACACATCACTCTTGATCTATGGGCTGTCTTGTGCTTCTTAACCTCTGGGTGTCAAACCAAACAGGTTATGATTCTTGAGTGAATAAACTTTCACGTTTTTCAGGTTGTTATTATTGAATCGTATTAGCTGATTTTTTTTCCCCCTTTCATCAGAAGAATTTCTGGAAAGGAATGAAACCAACATCATAGGAAAGTAATCCTATTGTAAGGGAGGAAAAAGATTGTTGCAGTCTGTTTGGTAATGCCATGATAGAGAACGTGACTCTGGAGAACTTTAAAAGATCAGACATATATTTCTCACCATTCTGGATGCCGGGACATGCAGAATGAAGGCAGAGGCTTCCGGTGGGGGCTTCTTGCTGCATCTCCCAGGACGGAAGGACAGGACAGACGAGCACATTCCTCAAGTCCTTTGGCTTGACATATCCATTCATTTGCGTGACCAACACACTGTGATCTCATACCCCCGGCACTATTGACGTTGGGGGTTGTTTCCAACCCACACATTTTAGGAAATGTGTTCGGATGCAGGCCGGGACTTGGTGATGACAGCAAGGAAAATCAGTAGCGGAGAATCTCTGAAAGTCATGCTCCAAGCTGTGGCAGGCTCTGTGGACGGTATAATTCACCATCTTGCCCTTTAGCAATGTGAAGGAGATGGCTTGCTGCTTCTTAGGTGATCTCACACTTCCTGAATACTTTGATGAAGATAAACACATTTATCAATAATCTTTAGTTTACTTTTTTTATTTATTTTTTTTTAATACAGGGCCATGGTATGTAGCCTTGCCTGCCCTGAAAAATCACTCTGGAGGCCAGGCTGGTCTTGAACTCACAAAGATCCACTCAGTTTCCTGAGTACTGAGATGAGAGGCATGCACCACCACAGCTGGCACAAGGCTCACATTGTTTAGTTTAAAAAATATTTGTGCTTGTGTGAGTGTACTCAATTGCACACACGTGTGAATGTAAGTGCCCACTGAGGCCAGAAGGAGTTGTTGGATCCCCTGGAGTTGGAGTTATGGGTAATTGTGAGTCACCTGAAATTGGTGCTGAGTACTAAACTCAGGTCCTCTGCAAAAGCAGTTTGTGCTCCTAGTCATTGCTCACTCCACCCCAGTCCTCTGCTGTTTACTGAGCAGCAGCGCTGTGCCACACTTATGTGCCACACTTAGGCCAGGTTGCTGTTGGGGTGGAAGTTAACAGGGCATTGTGTTGAGACTCTGCTGCTGCAAGCAACCTGGAAATGAGCTGAGGCGGTCTGACATTTTAGTACTCTTCGATTAACTGTCTTAAACAGAGATTGTGGTCTTGGAGGCTAAGGAACTTCTTGTAGGTGGTTTTATTGAGCTTTTACTATGTGACTGATAGTTTAGCAAAGCTCATTTCAAAATTTGGCCATGACTAATGTAGGACTCTGAGAATTATACATTGCATACGCATAGAGTATTTGTGCTTCTTGTGAAAACTGCTTGCTGACTCCACAAAATCTCCTATGTAGCTGGCAAAAGGGAATGCCTGCTTTGTTTTCCATGGAGCGATGGGGAGCCCTTGACAGTTGGGCCTGCATGAGGCTCCCTGTAGCTCTGTTGTTTCCCAAACAAGCTACAGCCTACAGCACTCAGGTTCTGTTTTTAGATAGTCTTACAGACAGAGAGGTATTGAACCTAGACACTGGGCTGAAGTGGAGAGCCAGGTCTCCCTGGAACTAGGTAAGCTGTCACCTTCAGAATAAATAGTGCTTCTAGGAAGAAGACCACAGCCTGTCCCATCTCCCACCTCACAGTCTTGCTCTGAGGCTGGCACTCAGGAGACAGCCTGACCCACGAGCCTGAGGCCCTTCCTTTTAACTATTCTGTCTTCTTTATCAAATCATTTCCAAATCATTGCTGCAACCTTCCAGACCTCTGTGGTTGTGTGCTCACTCTGCAGGGATGGATTCTATAAGATCTGACCATCTGATAGATCCTGTGGAGACCCAGAGGACAAGTCCATGGATGAGGGGACCATGGCCAGCCTAGCTGACTAGGACAGAGCCTAAAGTTGTAGTCACCCCTCTGGCATTTGAACTCATGTGTAGTCCTCTTGATTGGACAGACTTACTCACTGTTGCTTCAGGTGGACTCACGGGCACATTGTGCTTCCAGCTTTTAGATGAGGTATTGCCTCTAAACGGTCTTTGCACCTAAGGCCCTGGCCTCATATAATGATCCTTTATTATATCTGCCCAGGTTCTTGCCCCAGTCATTCATCTGAAGCTTGAGTGACAGGTGAGCCGTCTGGATCCCCCTCTTTCCTCTCTATTTTAGGCTCACCCATCCTCATTTTCTTTCTTTCTGTTTTTAAATCTCATCATGCATCTGTTTTAAAGATTTATTTTTATTTGTGTGCGAGTGTGTATCGCACATGTGTGTATTCGTGGGCCCACACACCTGTAGAGCCCAGGTCAGGGTTGGCTGTCTCCCTCCATCCTTCATGTTTTCTTTGCTAGGCTGAAGCCAGAAAGTCTCAGTAGTCCTCCTGTCTCCAGTCACCCTCAAGGAGCTGGGGTTACAGGCTTGCTCCAGATAATTAGCCTGGCTTTTTACATGGGGTCTGGGAACCAAACTCTGGTCTCATGATTGTACAGCAAGCACTCTTTTGTTTGTTGGGACATCCGCCCACCTCTTCTTCCTAATCCACGTTTAATTGTCAGAAAGGTGAGGTTCATGTGGGCTAAGAATTTCAAACAGCAGACAGGTCACTCTTTGAGAAAGTAGTCTCCTCCAAGCCTTGTCCTCTGGAAACCATGTCTCTTCCTGAAAATAAGCACCGTTGGTGGGCACTTCAGTAATAGTCCCGTGTATGTGTTTCTCTGAGTAATATTCCCATGTGTGTGTGTTGTTTTGGTGAGTAATTGTACTGGCTAGTTTTGTGTGTCAACTTGACATAGGCTGGAGTTATTACAGAGAAGTGAACTTTAGTTGGGGAAATGCCTCCATGAGATCCAGCTGTGGGGCATTTACTCAATTAGTGATCCAAGGGGTGGTGCCATCTCTGGGCTAGAAGTCTTGAGTTTTATAAGAGAGCAGGCTGAGCAAGCCAGGAGAAGCAAGCCAGCAAGGAATATCCCTCCATGGCCTCTGCGTCAGCTCCTGCTTCCTGACCTGCTTGAGTTTTAGTCCTGACTTCTTCTGGTGATCAACAGCCATGTGGAAGTAAGCTGAATAAACCCTTTCCTCCCCAACTTGCTTCTTGGTCATGATGTTTGTGCAGGAATAAAAACCCTGACTAAGACAGTAATATTCCTTTTTTTTTTTTTCTTGGTATTTTGAGACGAGGTTTCTCTGTGTAACCCTGGCTGTCCTGGAACTCACTCTGCAGACCAGGCTGGCCTCCAACTCAGAAATCCACCTGCCTCTGCCTCCCAAGTGCTGGGATTAAAGGCGTGCGCCACCACTGCCTGGCGAGTAATATTCCTGTTTGTGTTTCTGTGAGTAATATTCCTGTGTGTGTGTTTTTTGTACTCACATTCTGACTGCCGTGCCTCCTTCTTGTTGTCTGCATGAACACTTAACTATACAAACAACATCCTTGAAAATAATTTCATACTCGGTTAGAGAAAACAAGCCTTGCTTTTTATTTAAGATTAAAAACTTACATTTATGTGCGGGTATGCACATGTGTGTGCAGAGGCCAAAAGAGAATATTGTGGACCATGAATGCCATTACAACTGGCCTATTCGTTCTTAAAATTGTACTGTATAGCACAGTATTCTGCTGTGTTGTAACTGGCTCCTCACTGACATGTAGGTCACTCCTGGTCTTCCAACACTTTATATGATGCTGCTGGTGAGAGTGCATGTTCACGCTTGTCCTGAGAGCGCCTCTGTTTGAGTTTGTTTGTTTGAGTACACAGGCAAAAATTCCTAAGATGTCTTAGCACAGACCTTGCTCTTCTCTAATTTGATATTCTAAATTGCTCTCAGAGAAGATTTATCAACTTAATTGAGAGTGTGAGAGCTCCTGTTTTCCCTGACCCTCGGTTACATGGTGTGTTGTCATGGTTGATAATTCCTCATCTGCTTGATGAAAGTGGCGTCTCTCATGTCTTCCTTTACAGAGTGGGATGTGATGTGTGTCTGTAAAGTCACTTGCACTTCTTGTCTGTGTGCGTTTGTTGGGGCTTTTTCTTCCTGATTTATAGTTGCTTTTTCTATATGATGGAACATTTTGGGGTAGGATGCAAATCCCCTTGCCCTCAATTTTATCTTCGATTGTGCTAGCTTTCTCCACTGCAGAGACTATAACCAATATATTCAAATTGGTTTATCTTTTATGAATTTTGGGTTTTGGGTCATGCTTCATGACATCACTTCTCTCTTCCGGACATGACTGTCTTTCCCTCAGTAGCCACTAGCTGTCAATAGGTCCTCAGCTAGGGGTACAACATCTAGAGCTCATTCCCCTTTCATGCTTAAATTTTTGACTGGCTTGATTTTGTACATGTTACTGCAGCTTTTGGAGTTCATGAGTGTAGCAGCTATGTCCTGAGTTCCTGCGTGTAACAGCCATGTTCTGGTTGTTACCTAGCACTCCTTACCATTTCCCGATTTTCGTTTTGCTGGAGCTCTTCCCAGATGTCCCTTGAGCCGGTGGAGGCTTGGGAAGTAGCCAACTCCAGTTTTCAATGGTTTGCTTGTTTTTATTCATTCCCACCTGATTCTGTGAGTTCCTTGATTTGGTGTTATCCACGCATGCACGGGCTGTGCAGGTGTGTTATGTTGATTTATGATATAGTCCATCACAGAGGGGCAGGTATGACAGCAGGAGTGGGAGGCAGCTGGTCACATTGTATCCACAATCAGGAAGTAGGAAGTTGGAGTGAGGTGTCTATCAAGGCAGGCTCACGGTTACCCACTTCCCCCAAGGAGGTTCCAGCTCCCAAAGGTTCTGCAACCTTCTCGGATAATACCACCAGCTGAAGACCAAGTGAAGCTACGGCAGACACGTCCCACGTGCCACAGTTGGGAAATGGGGATGTGGTGCAGAGTAGAGTAGGTGTCTGCACTGGCCTGCCTCCCTGTGCTGAAGGGAGCTCATGTGGAATCCAAGAAGAGTCCCTGGAACCGGTGGTGGGTGCTGGGAAAGAGGGACCTGGATTCTATATGGTCTGGTGGACTTGTCATGGCTACTTCTGTGGGAATACAGTCAGTCACACCTGCAGCCTGAAGGGAGTAGCCAGGCCATTTCAGGAGTGAGTGCAGGTTGTCAGCAGAGTGATTGATAATGGTCTTAACCGCACAGAGGAAGATACCCAGAAAAACTCTGCAGTAGACAGGAGTGTATACCATTTCAGCAGCTCCTGAAGGGCAACGTGGCTGGAGCAAGCTGATGTTGAAGAGGCTCAAAACTCCTGAAAGAGTCTAATGACTGGGGAAGGAGTGTTTATGGGCTGTGGTCTGGTTTTGGCCCTTTGCTCTCTGGGTCTTTGATTTTTAGGCTTTCTCTTTCATGTTTGAGATAACATGTGGATGGAATTCCTAACAGCTTTGTTCGCTGGACTTCTTTCACATTGGCTGGTGGTTGTTTGAATGCTTCTGTTTTACCTTGTGCTGATAATGGATTGCTTTAGGAAAAAACCCTGTCTGGAACCCCAATTCCAGTGAGCGTTCTTGCTGGGGGTTGAGCACACCTGCTGGAGGCTTATGGATGCTCTTAAGATTCCTTCAGTGGTGGTTCAAGGAGTCAACAGGACACAGATGGGCTTCCTCTTGTCTCACCTCCTGGTGATAGTGGGGGTGCTCAGCAGGTAGAGGGGAGATGAACTGTAAGGCCAGGATAGCTTCTGAGGTAAGGAGCTGGGAGTGCCACCCTCAGCCCTGAGGTGGAAGCTGTCCTCATGGACAGGGACATGAGCTTACGCCTTGTCTCCAGGAGTCCTATCAAGGTTCATCCCATCTGACAGGCACATCCTGTCAAGGTTCATCAGAATAGTTTTGTTTTAGGGATGTGAGGGGTCATCTGTTTACTGCTGTGAGATTTTCTTTCTGTGGGTGTGTGTATATGTGTACAGAAATGGAGGACAGAGGTTGAGGTCATGTGTCTTCCTCAGTCACTTCTCACTTTAGTTTTTGGCGGTTCCTCATCAAGTCTGGAGTTTGATATTATGGTCAGCCTGGCTGGTCCCTGAGTCCCAGTGATCTATCTGTCCCCACCTTCCTTTCTTTCTCTACCAGCTCTGGGATTATAGGCACATGCCCCTGTGGCTGTATGTGCTCTGCTTTTACACAGATCCTGGGGAACAAACTCACTTGACTAAGCCATCTCCTGGCTATGCTCTGATCTAATCCTTTCTCCTGCATAAGATATATCTCCCCTCCCCCACATGGTTGAACTTTGACAAAACACTTTGGTATTTGTGTGTGTGTGTGTGTGTGTGTGTGTATGTGTGTGTGTTCAGTGACCTCTCTCTCCTGAAGTGTTTTCTCCATGATTAACAGTGGTGTCTGCAATAACATTGATGGTCACAATTATGAGGTATTTGTGTTAAAACTGGCAGTGCAATAAATAGGCCTTGAATGTGGCAGGAGCTACAGACATCTAGCTATATTTTCTTTTTTCTGCCCCAATAGTGGAAGGGGCTGGCACAGGTTGCCAGCAAGGCAGGCATCATAGAGATGTCACTTGGAGCCAAAATGAAATCAGAGATCCATCAGAGACAGGCCTGGGTCAGAGAGGCCAAGTTGCATCTGAGATGTCTTCACTGAGCTGCACTTTGCTGCTTTAGGTAGAGCTGGAGTGTGGCCAGCATCTCTTATTCTGTATGTTTGCTGGAATGTTTCAACATTTGTTCCTCCTCCTCCTGGAGACACAACGTATGTACCTAAAGTATTAAAGAGTATTAAAAAATTAAAATTTACTGTTGTGTATGTGTGTGTGTGCATGTGCATGTGAGTGTTTGTGGGTGCATGTGTGCCACAGGATGTGTGTAGTGGTCAGAAGACAGCATTTAAGAGTTCATTCTCCTTTTCCACCATGTTGAGGCAGGGTGTATCTTGTTTGTGGTGTTGGATTGTGCACTCCTGGTTAGCTAGCCCATGAGCTTCCAGATGATTCCATCTTTGCTTCCCATCTCAATGTAGGAGTGCTAGGTTTTCAGATGTCTGCTGCCACTTCTGGACGTTTACACAGGTTCAGGGGATGCAAGTGAAGTCATCGAGTTTATGTGGCTAGTGCCTTTATGTGCTCTCTATCTTCCAGGTCTTGCTTGTTGCTTATCTAATTTAGTGCTTCATTGATCAATTCCTTGATGGCATTGTAGGTACAAAAGGGAAACTGAGGGTCAGGTGTACCACCATTTACCATTTTTCCAAGGAGCCTTAGAGTAAGGTGAACATGAGGTTATTGAGACCTTGTAAATCTTTCACTAGTTGTTGTTGACCTGTAAATGACATTCTGTAGGTGGCCTCCTCTCCTGCCTCATTCTTCCAAGTTCTGCCTGCAGAAGCCAGGGGACAGGCTTAAGTGATCCTGAGGATGTTGGGAGGAAAGGTCCTGGCTGGTCTGGCCTCAGAGTTTTGATTCTTCTAGCAAATGCCATCAACTGGGCTTAGATTGAAATCATACTTTTTATTCTTAATTATTACCATTATCATCATCATTATTACTTAACATTTAACAATATGGTTACAATTTAGATGTGGGCTTTTTATAATTTTATAATTTTTATAATACTGTCTTTATTTTCTTAAGTGTTAATCAGAGAAAGAGATTTATATGTGGTATCTATTTGTATATGGTTGCAAATATATATGTGCATATATAATGCAATTAGACAATGCAGTTAGGTTAGGATGAGGACCATGAAATCAGGACTCCGAGCCATCCATCATTTCTCTCTTGGTCCCATGGTAGACATTACTGGGTCATACCATTCTCTTTCCATCCTGGGAGAGTCAGCCATTGTCAGTTGCTATGTGTGAGAAATCTTGTTCATCGTCCTGAACCCAGATTCCTCCAGAGAGACAGGACATTTGGTCTGTCTCACCCAAGTTTTCATAGATAGGATAAGCAGGTTTGTGGAGGCTGCCAGCCTCTGGAAATGTAATAAGAATAAATGTTTATCTGGCAAATAGCCAAAGCTAATGCTGCTTTGAGGAAACACAAAAAACCCAAAAAATCCCTAGCATGCGGTCAGCTTTTCTTCTGGGCTGCATGGACATCACCCTGTGGAGCATCCAAATCTTGGCCCTAACTTGCAGGTTGATTTGTGATGTAGCCAAAGGCCATTACTGAGGAGACAAGAAGACATGTGCTGCTTTGTTTTCTGTTGTCACTAGATCAACCGGGCTCTAGTTTATTCTAGAGTCAGAACACCACGTGCAAGGCCAGACTCTAAGTGCAGTGACCAGTTTCAGATATGGGAACGATGACCAGATGGTCTCTTTTAGTCTTGCTTTCCAAATATTTATTTGTATACTTCATGTTTGTGCCTGAAGAACCTACTGTGTAGAGATACTGCTGCTGGGTTCGTTTTTAGCTTTCTGCCTTTGCCCTATCTTTATAGGCATTTATTTTTCCAAACCTACTGTAATAAGTGTACTGAAATGCTTTACCCTCCCTTCTAGCCCACCATCCTCCCAAGGTAAGGGAAAGGAAAGGTTAATAAGGTAAAGGAGGATGTGGACCTGTTTAGAAATAAATAGTTCTTCGGCAGTGCAGTTCACATGAATCAGCAGCAGTAGCTTGATCCACTCACACCATTCACAAATCAGCAGCACCAGTTTGATCCAAAAGAAACTTTGAGGCTCTGCCAATCAGCCTGAGTCTGCTGAAGTGGCAAGAAGCTGCTGGAACACCACTAGAAGTTCTTTGGTGCGAATTTGTCTTCTGAGTCATGACAAAAGATGATCAGCAAAGAGTAGCAAGGCGAACCAATACCACACAACCTCATTAGTGAAGTCTAACATCAGCAAAGTCATGACAAAGGATGGCCAGCAAAGAGTGGCAAGGAGAACCACACAGTGACAGCCAATGTCTTTTGGGTTATATTTATACCCTTTCCAAACATCATGTGTTCTCTCAAGTGTGTACTCCAGCAAAATATCACATACCCTTTTTTAAGGTAGCTTCCAGAAAAACACCACGTGTCTGTTCTCAGCGAAACATCCTCCCATGTGTCTGCTTCGGCAAAAAATCCTTTCATAAGACAGTTTCCAGAAAAACATCACATGACACAACTGAATCTCCAAAGAAACTAGAAAATTTCACTTCATATCTCAATTAGGGTCACCCCTGAACACTGTCTGTCCCCCAGGGGTAAAATATGCCGTAGAGTTTAGCATTGCATTCATGCAATATTCAAACATTAGGTTTACTATGTACCATGCCTTGTAAAACTTAGAGCATTTAGATGTAAAATGCAACCTGAGGAAATAGCTTATTTATAGCATATGCTGTAATTTTGAGCATATGACGCTAGCTTGTTCTAAAACTGTATGTGGTGGTATATACTGGTAACCCTAGGACTTGGGAGGTAGAGGCAGGAGGATCAGGAATTCAAGGTCATCCTTGACTCTCTACTAATTTTGAGGTTAGCCTGAGCTACACAATCTACTGAGTCTAAAAACAAATCAACAAATGCAACAACAACAAACTTGGATAAATTTAAAATGAAAGCCAAATCACATGTCTCCTCTGTCCTTTCTTAGCCATATGAGAGGGTTCCATTCAGTGGTGAGATATGCTAGAAACTTGGGAGATAGAGGTCCTTGACTGGAGACATAGTAGGATGATGTTTGTGTAGGCTCTGCTCCTTTGCTCTGACAGTCATTTCAATGGCACTCTCCTTCTCTTTATCCCTGCCTTACCCTTAGACCTGCAAGGGTTACTTAGGATTGGTAGCTCTGTTCTAAAACGTATGTTGTCATGCCAGGTAGCACAAGTAGGTCTCCATCTCTTGACCCTTCCAAAGCTGGACTCCTAGAGTCAATTTAGTTATTGTCAAGACTGTCTTTTGTGATACTGAGAAACATGGAAAGCACAAATGAGTGACTGTTAACAGCAAACAGTGTTCCATAGAAGCAGTCCATAAAACAAGGCAGTTTTCATCTTTTGGAAAACAGCCTATGGGACCAAAGCCAGGTTCTGGAGTAGCAGCATTTATACATTTACCAACTGCTTGTTGAATCAGTGCTCAGTTTCCTTCTTGCCCATCCAGCCATGCCCTGGGATAGCATTTCTCCACATGTGCTCCATGGAACCAGAGGTGTATCCCTCACCTGATAGTATGTGGAAACAGGTTCCAGGATAAAGATGGATTTGCCATGAAGTTATGAAGTTGAGGCTTCAGGACCCTTACAGAGAGAAGACTGAGAGCTCTTCCATAGCCCCATAATAGTTTTGTATCTTTTTAAGGATTTATTTTGTTTTGTTATTTATTTTCAATTGTGTGTATGTCTGTGTGAGGGTTTGAATATGTGCTACAGATATGTACAGCCCAGCTTTTACATGCACTCTGGAGATCCATATTCAGGCCTTCGGGCTTGTGTAAGAAGTGCTCTGCCTCCCAAGCCATCTCTCTGGTTGGATCCCTACACATTTGGATGAGTAGAAGTGTAGTACTCACTATGCAAAAGAATAGGGAAAGCCGCCCTCCTGGCCCCTCATATCTTAGCGTTCAACCTTTGAAATCAAATCCAAACCAAGTAGTTTTGCTTTTTTAACAGTGTACTGTACACTTAGGAGCTGCAAGCAGTGCAGATTGAGTCCCTTTTGCTTTAGGAGTTTTGGGAGCCTACAGTCAAGGTGTTGGGAGTCAGGGGGCCTTTCTTCTAGTGGCTCTGGAGGGAATGTTTCTTCTCTCTCTATGAGAAGTTTTACATCTTTGTAACAATGGTCAAATTTGGCTAGTAGGGAAGTAAAGCCAAACTATGAATGAGTTCTATAAAAACTGTAAAGGAGGGTTGATTTTGATCTTTTAAAATTCTTATCAAACCAAGGGACCTAATCAATATCCACCCAAATCTCTAAACCCCAAATGTAAAGAGAGTGGAGCACTGGGAGGACCTGAGATGGGGATGATGAGAATTTACCCCCTTCACTTGGTGATGGAGAGCCTGGGCTTTTGTCCGTCTCCAGGAAACTGTGGACAACAGTACCATTGTTCATGGTTCACCGATGTTCACAGAAGTCACCAAGGTAGTTGATGTCTTTCTGAGCACCTGCTGATATGAGCCTTCGAAGGAACTTGTCATGGGCTAGTGTGGTGGGCCACTTTCCTACCACTCTACTCTCCTAGAAAGGCGGACAGGGCTCGGCGGGGCGGGGCGGGGGGGCGGGGCAGGGAGCATCATAGAGGAGACTGAAGTTAGGGATTCTAGATGCTGCTGAGGAGAAGGATGAAAAACCAGGGTAAAGGATACTTTGTAATGATGCGAGTACTTTGGTTTCCATGGAGGTGACAAATTGCTGTGGGCTGCATCTTTAGATACTCTCTAGTCCCTGGGTGGTGGTTTGACAATAATGTAAGGATATGCTCATAAAGAAGCATAGTCATTGGAAGCTAGAGAGATGGCTCAGCAATGAGGAGTGTGCACTGCTCTGATGGAAGATGGAGTTCAGTTCCTAACTCTCCTATTGATGGGCTCACAACAGCCTGTAACTCTAGCTTCAGAGAATCTTCAAGTTTCCATGGGTACATGCATGTTTATGATACACACTTACAAATCAATAAAAATCTTAAACATGTTATCTGTCGCAGGGATTGTGACTTCCTAGATTTTTTTAAGCTTTTTTTTTTTTTTTT
>JADRCD010169222.1:0-10050 GCA_019843815.1 Montemys delectorum | reverse complement strand
TGTGTGGAAGAAGCCACGAGATGGGTTCTGACTTACAATCTGTGAAGTGTGTTTCATTTGGGACAGTTGCCCTCCTCCCTAGAAACCTACCTGGTTGGTCATAATCTAACGTCTTGAGAAGACGGAATTAGCAGCCCACGGAGATGCACTTCCTCTTTTGAAATGACCCTGAGTTAAGTCCAAATGGCTGGTACAGCAACTGAAGTCTCTCAACTGAGAAGATCAGGACAGAACGAACAAGCTCTTTAACATTTGGGAACCGCTTACCCTGCTCTGGCCCACGCACTTTCTGAGTCTTGCTTCCCACGTACAAGACCGAGACTTCATCGCTCAGAATTAATGACCCAATAAACTCGCCCCTACTTGCCCATTATCTGCATTTCTTATTATTTTTCCAACTTAAGCCTTCCCTTAAGCAAAGATGCTTTCTGCACTCCTTAAGAAATAAAACTACAGGACAACAGACTTGGAAAAAAAAAAAAAACCACACAAGGGTTATCATAGTTTTATAGATGGAAAAACTAATTACTGGAAGGATACTAACAGAAGACTAGTTATCAAGACTTGCTGTAGTTTCCAGAATAGAAGGCTCGATTTGTCTTGCTCTCCCCTCCAGCTGGAGGTTCCCACATCCATAGCTGAACATGGGGTGGCTACACACTGAACTTAGCAGCAAGTACCCAAAGCGGAGGAGTTTGCAGTCCGGTGCAAAGCCTCTCTGCTTCATTCAGAATTTTGAAGTGGAAAGACGTTAGCTCAGAGAGACCCAGTCCTTCCTGCGGACCTCTGTATCTGCGTCTCTCCACGATCTTTACAGGAATGGTCTCTGACGTAGTTGGGTGCCTTCCAATCCCCTTTTCTTTTCTTTTGAGACCAGGAGGAGCTGGTGAACAGGAACAGATGCAGTGTAAGGTGTATAATCTATCTTTAGAAAAGTCTTTAAGACCCCAGAAGTGACCCCCAAAGTACAGGCTCCATGCATTCCTCCTGGCCACCCACCCTACTGTTACAGACAGCTCAAACATGGATGAAAGTTGTAAAGAAACTGAGCGGGAGCTCATTGGAAAATTCTTCCCTGCTGGCTGGCTCTCAAAGTGCCACATAGTTCTGAGTAGGATGCTGTGGGTAAAGGCGTGGATGAGCTAACACTGACGGAAATGTAACACCAACCTGCTATGCAATATATACCTATTGATACAATGGTGGCCCGTCTGGGCTTGCCTAATCCTTTAAACCATGGCTGAAAAGGTCTTAGACCCTGGAGGGGAACCTAACCTGACTACTTAGCTAAACTGACATAGCATCACACCGCCCTCTAGATATCTGTGTTTCTGCCTACAGACAAAGGCTATCTCAGCCTTAAATAAAGGCTTTGTTTACTCCTTGTGGTGAACAAAGGTGACTGCAAATAAGATGACCGACTGAGATGCTGAGAATAAAGAATGGTTTAGGGCTCATCCCTAGGCAAGAGGTTTAAATCACCCCTTAATGCTCACCCAACATTGTGGAGGAGGAGACCAAAAGTGTATCAGAGCCATAGGGTTGGGGGAGGGACTGCAAAAATGACATCTCCTATGCACAACTTGTCTATGGCAGTCATAAACTTAGGGAGCTGGGCATCCTGGTGCTGAGTCCACAGAAGTCAGGCCCTCCTAACAGTCAGCTACCGAGGGAAAAAGTACTCACTGGCCCTACCACTTACTGCTGACCTCGGCAGCCCACAGGCTCAGGCTCCGATGGTAGTTCTAAACTCAGGGTGACACAGACGGCCCTGATTAAACCGTGTGGGACACAGAAAAGTAGGCTCTGAGTTGAGAAAGAAAAGAACACATGAAGTGGTGTGTGGAAAGGTAGGGGATGAGAAAAGCTGAAGCAGAGAGAACCCGGTGTGTTCAATGGAAGCACAATGCATATATGTATGAGTTCTCAAACAATACATTTTTAGAATATGTTAAAGGAGAAAGTCTCTAAGAGGTAACCCCAATCTCTTTTTTTTAAATAAATGAAGAAAGAGAAAGAAAGAAAGAAAGAAAGAAAGAAAGAAAGAAAGAAGGAAAGGAAGGAAAGGAAGGAAGGAAGGAAGGAAGGGAGAGATGGCTCAGAGGTTAAGAGTACTTACTATGGCTCTTGCAGAAAGCAAGGTTCAGGTTCCAGAACTCTCAGAGAGTCTCATAACCACCTGTAACTCCAATTTCAGGGAGCCAGACACCCCTCTCACCTCCATGGGCACTACATAAATGCGACACAAACTCAAAAATAAAACAAGTAAATAAATTCAAGGGGGAGTGGAGGCAAAGTCTCACTCCCAGACAAAAATCTATTAATTGATAGCTGCTGGAAGAGGAAAATTCACTTTTCTTTAATGGAATGACACCAGGTACAGCAACCATACCTCAGGGCGGGCCTTGTGCTCAGGAATAATTGACCAACACAAGTGGGACACTATGGTTTGTTTTGTTTTTTGTTTTGTTTTTAAGAAAATGAGAAAACATGAAACTGAAATTTTTATTTTATTTTTAATTAAAACAGAATTTTGTCACTTTTTTCCTTCTTCCCTTTCCTCCAGCCCCTCCCATGTCCCCTCCCATGTCTTCTTTCTTCAACCCCTCCCATGTTTGCTCATTCTCAAGTTGATATCTCTTTTTCTTTTGTTATTATAGATTTGCATATTATTACACGTTTGCACAAATATGCATATATGTGCAGGTTCATTTTTGTTGTTTGTGTCTTTGTAGTTTCATGGCTGACCATTTGTATTAGAGAGTCAATTAAGGGGCTGGGAGGGAGGTCAGAAGACAATGAATATGATCAAAATATACTGTATGAGTCAGGCAATATGTCATAGGCTTTTAATCCCAGGTGTTTTTTTTTTTTTTTTTTTTTTGTGATTGAGCCATTTTATTACATGTATTGTTATTATGTACTATGGAAGTTCATATCTTCTTTTTTTTTTTTCCTTTTTTTTTTTTTTAAATTAGGTATTTTCTTTATTTACATGTACATTTTCCCTTTCCCATTTTCCCCTCCAAAACAAACAAACAAACAAACAAAAACAAGAACAAACCCCTTTTGCCTCCCTCCTCCCAATGCCTGTCACCCCACCGTCTCCCACTTATTGGCCCTGGCATTCCCCTACACTGGGGCACAAAACCTTCACAAGGCCGAGGTCCTTTACTCCTATTGATGATCGAATTTGCAATCCTCTACTATATACCTGCTGCCAGTACATTCAATCCCACCCTGTATAGTCCTTGATTGGTGGTTGGGTCTCTGGGAGCTCTGAGGGTACTAGTTAGTAATTGTTGTTCGTCCTAAGGGGCTGCAAACCCTTCAGCTCCATAGAACCTTTCTCTAACTCCTTCATTGGTTTTTTTTTTTGCTGTTGTTGTTTGTTTTTTTTTGGTTTTTCGAGACAGGGTTTCTCTGTATAGCCCTGGCTGTCCTAGAACTCACTCTGTAGACCAGGCTGGCCTCGAACTCAGAAATCCGCCTGCCTCTGCCTCCCAAGTGCTGGAATTAAAGGCGTGTGCCACCACCGCCGGGCTTAATCCCAGTTCTTAAGAGGCAGAGATGGGCAGATCTCTGTGAGTTCAAGGCCAGGCTATTTTACATAGTGAGTTCCAATCCATCAGGAGCTACAAAGTAAGATCCTCTCTTAAACAAACAAAAATACATAATATAAGATTATTGAAGAAAAAATAAAATCACAACTCAAAAAATAGATGTCATATAACCCTTCATGCACAAAATTAACATTTTAAACAATCTGATCTGTTTCCCTGCTGGTAACATTTATATGACCTGGCTCTTTCCAATCCTGCCCTATCTCACTAGATCCTTGAGATATAGATATTTTACAGAAAAGGGATTTTTACTATCATTTTGATTTTTCAGAATATTGACTTAATGTTGTTTATCTAGACTAATTATTGGATTTTGCTTGTGTGGTGTTTGGTTGGTGGCCCCTTGAGTGTCGCACCTAAGTGACTCATGCTCTCTAACTGTAATCCGACCTCAGATTCCCATTAATTCCATTGAATGACTCAAAGACAAGGTACAAAAACTTAAAACACACGTGGAGCCTGTGATTTAATTCAGTAGGGATGCTTTTATTGATACAGAACCAATGATTGTGTCTCAGCAACAATGGAAGGATGAGTCACCTACCCCTTCCATTCACGGCAGTACACCATATCCACAGTTCAGGTTCAACAGAGAGGCTCGGGGACAGATGAGAGGTTCTCACATGCAGTGCTGATGGCGAGTTATTCCACATATCCTTGGAGATTAACTGGTCCTAAGTCATCACAAGTCACCAAAATGAACCCTTCTATGGGAGAAATTTGGTACCTGCAGGCAGGGTATTTGGTGCCATCAATGAGCTGACAAACTGTCATCCTGAATTTTGTCTCACTCTGGAAGCAGAGAACTTCAGAATCGTTTGGGCACGTAATCTTCTTGGAGGAGGTGCAGATTCTGTTGATCTTCTGAGGCCTCTCGTGGATGAAGACGTGCACCTTTCTGCACGTGTGGTCAGGTTCCCTGATGACTCTCTGGATAATCATGTTGTTGCAGTACCTCAGAGGAACAGCATTCTGAGGATAGTCCACATGCAAATGTTCTATAGACGTTAGCACAACATCCTCATTCAGTTCGTTTTCCCAGAACAGAAGCAACAAGAAAACAATCACCATTAGGACCATCAGGGGCAAGATTCCCTTCACATTTCTGGCTTTAACTCCTGGTAAGGAAAGGAAACAGAGGGGAGCAGAAGGTAGCGGGGGTCCTCCGGCTTCAACCCAGCAGAGCCCCCCCACCCTCCAAGATACATTATCCCTTCCTGCTAGTTTAAATCACACTGGCCACGTAAGACCCCATCGCAAGTGCTGTCCACCTAGGAAGCCCTTATTCCTATTACTGACCAGCTGGCTTCCTTCCCACCCAGCATCACACACTGCCCTCAAGACTGTCTTCCGGAATCTGTTCCGTCTAGCTCCTCTCCTTGCGTAGGTTCTGCTTCTGTTTGTGCTAGCTCCCCTCACCTGTCCTTTTTGCTTTTGCTCTCGCAGACAGCATGCCCCTTTAATCATGAATGTGAGAAAATCCTTGTATCACCGTTCCTAGACAAGAGCTGATAAGGAGACGTTGAATGTGGGGAGGGCAGAGGAGGAAAGAGCAAAAAGGGAGGGACCCGAGAACAGTGTGCTTGGGTGCCTTGGGGTGAGACATTAATAAGGCCAGTCCTGCACTGGTTCTCATTAGACACTCATGGGCTCTTTGGAAACATTTAATAGTGATGTCAGCATTTGGCATCCTTTGATTCATTTGGAAACATTTAATGCCACCCACAGCATTATCCGTCATCTTTTTTTTTTTTTGGTTTTTCGAGACAGGGTTTCTTTGTATAGCCCTGGCTCTCCTGGAACTCACTCTGTAGACCAGGCTGGTCTTGAACTCAGAAATCCGTCTGCCTCTGCCTCCCAAGTGCTGAGATTGAAGGTGTGCACCACCACTGCCCGGTGTTGTCTACGTTTTTAACCAGTTCTCTCCACAAGTCTGTGAACGAGCTATTTTCTACTCTATTAATAGAGATGTAAGTTGGAGAAAGGTCATGGTGGAGAGTAATAAGCAGAACAAGAGTTTATTCCCGTCAGTGCGATGCCTGTCTCGGCACGGCTTATTCCTATACAGAATCTTGGGTCGGGTAAAAACAACTCTCTTGACTTAGCATTCATCTACCTAAAGCTCTGGGCTTCTGAAGGGTGTGGCAAATAGTTCCCAGACTCTGCTGAATCTTCGAAATACTAGACGTTACCCAAACAAAACAAAAAACACCCATCGGTTTCCACATGGGGAAGGAGTGGATGAGAGCTTAGTAAAATGTGTGGTTCCAGACGCCGGGGCAGTAGGAAAAACTGTGTCTCCATCCATCTCAGAATATCTGGTGAATTGATGCAGGGATGGAAACCATCATTTGATTTAGTCTTGTTCTAACATGAACCTTTATCTCAAGTGTGTGAATGAACATATATGTATAAGTATGTACAAATATGCATGTCTAAGTGTGTGCATGTATGGGTGTGAGAATGTGTGTGAGTGATTGTATGAATGTGCATGTGTGTGTGACTATACATATGTAGGGTTGAGTGTGTATATGTGTGAAAGTGTGTGTGGGAGAATGTATGAATATGGGTATTGTGTTGTATTTCTATGTGATAATGTGTGGTTGGATATATATGCATTTGTGATTGTAAATGTATGTGATGTGTGTGTGAATATATATGCATTACATGAGATTGTGTATGTGTGTGTGTTAGTATGTGTGTGTATGTGAGAGATAGAGAGAGATTGTTTGTTTGTTTGTTTGTTTGTGGGGGGAGAAGTGTGTGTTTGTTGGGGTTGGGCCTAGAGACCAAGAAAGCCCTCTATATGCTGACCACTTGCTTAGCCCCTGAGCTATAGGCCATCTGTGGTGCTGTGTTTGACTGAAAGTGGCCCCTATAGACTTTTGAGTGCTTGGTCCCCAGTTGAGTGGAACCATTTGGGAAGGATTAGAAGGTGTGTCACTCAGAGTGGGCTTCAAAGTTTCAAAAGCCCATACCAGGGTGGCTGGGATCCGAACTCAGGACCTTCGGTAGAGCAGTCAGTGCTCTTATCCACTGAGCCATCTCGCCAGCTCCCCCCCACCCAACACCCCGTAATGTTCATAGTTAAGTAGATGAGTTTGTTGTTCCTTCTGCACTCTTCACTCCACAGGCTGTCCTATATAGGATGTGGACAGTGCTCTTCTAAGTAGAAAAGTCCTACACAGAGAGAAGCCCTGGAAGGTCTGGCCAGGTCTCGTCATGGTCTGGCCGCCATTGCCTTAGTGGAACGACGGGTGCATTTCAACAAGGAAAGATCCCTCCAGCTCCATTCTCGCTCCTCCGCCTGCGGGGGCCGTGATCCCACCTCCCCCCCCCAGTCTCCCTGGTCCTCCTCGGCCTGGCATGATGCCTGCACCCCACATGGGAGGCCCTCCCATGATGCCAATGATGGGCCCCCCTCCTCCTGGGGTGATGCCTGTGGGACCAGCTCCTGGGATGAGACCACCCATGGCCCATGGTCGGACACACGCCCATGATGCCAGGGCGTCCAACGATGAAACCTCCCGCTCTCCCTATGATGGTGCCCACACGGCCTGGCATGACCCGGCCAGACAGATAAGAGCAGAAGCGCTCTTTATCATTTTGTATTTCTTGTTCTGTTTCACCAGGAGATCGTGGTGCCGAGCCTGAGTGCTGTCTAGAAGCATGATAAGGAAACTTCCCTTCCTAACAGAGAGAATACTTTTGGAGGGAGAAGTGATACAAAAAAGTGCGGTTTTCACTTATATTGTCAAATGTGAAAATAAAGTCACCAGCTCTTTTTAAAAAACAAAACAAAACAAAAAAACAAAAGCCCATACCATTCCCAGCTCTTTCTTTCTCTGCCTCTGCCTCTATCACCTCTGTCTTGTGCTTATGGATTAGGATATGAGCTCCTAACTTCCGCTCCAGCACCATGCCTGCCTGCCTGCCTGCCTGCCTGCCTGCCTGCCTGCCTGCCTGCGGCCATTCTTCCCGCCATGATGGTCGTGAACTCTAATCCCCTGAAACTGTAAGCACCCAATACACTCTGTCTTCTGTTAAGTTGCCTTGGTCTTAGTGCCTTGGCACAGCTACAGAAACATAGTTAAGGCAGTAGATATGATGGGATCTACTAGCCTTTCTCTCTTTTTGTATATATTTGTAGATATTTATGTACAACGTTTACATCCTTGCTCTCATGGGTTTATATCGGGTAGATACAGATTGACAGTGAAAAATAAACACCGTCGATGGTGTTTTAGAAGATAGGAGCCACAGGTTTTACATAGGACATCCAGGGTGGAGCTGGAAAGTTAATAGGTTTCCCTTTTTTCCTGCCTAAAAAAAAAATCTCAGTGTTGTTTAAGAATCTTCCAGGCCTCAGGCTGGAGAGATATCTCAACGGTTAGGAGCATCTGGGATGGAGATGATGCCAGGAGGCCCAAGAGCATCATCCAAACAGCTCACATAAAAATGAGAGTACATGAGTATCCACATGAAAGAATGGGAGGGAAGCTTTGCAGGGAAGGCTTCACCAGATGCACCAGATCTCAGCCACTGCCGTCAATAGTCCCTCTCCCAAGAAATAACTCAATAACTCATCCACAGTGTAAGGGTGGAGAATTTTAGAGTTTTAAAAATAAGAGCATTTATTAGAAATATGGTAGTATATAGTATATAATCTCTACTTAAGAAGTCAGGGGGAAAACTTCTGTACCTAGCCAAGAATGCAGTTTCATTCTGGCCAGTTTCAGGAACTCGTTGGTTGCAAGGCCCCTAGTTGGGGGTCCATACAAGAAGCAAGATATGAATCACCTGGGTGGTCAGCCATGAAAAGAATAACCATTGTCCAAACCACATTCTTGTGACAATAAAAGTGCAGAATGTTTTCCTTGTGACCCTGACTCAATTAGGGGCTGGGTCTCTTAGAATTCTCCACTGTTTTCCTGTTATGTTTCCTTGGTAACCCCCTCACCCCACCCCCCTACTTTGTGTTTTTTCCCTTTAAATACCTCTTACTTCTTGTGTTCAGGGTCGAACTCCTCTGGCCTGCTAGGCTCTGTGTTCAACCCCAGATCTGGCTTCCCTCCTCACCCCTGAATAAACCTCATGTTGTTGCATCAAGATTGGTCTCTTGTGAGTTATTGGGTGGTCGCGTCATCCCAAGACTTGAGTGAGGGTCTCCCCAGCTCTGGGGGTCTTTCAACAGCAAGATGAAAGCCATCCACTGCAGTAGGGAATGCTCACTGCGCTGGTCTGACACAGTTACATCTAGATCACTGCCTTGGTCCAGAGCTCACACAGCAGGACAAGATAGCTCATGGTGAGCTCCCTCCCTGGATGCCTGGGGGGTCTTTTAAACAGCCTCTGCTGGAGGAAGCGAGTTTCCTGTTGATAACTGGCCACCTAAGTACTGTGAAGGATTTGACCGGCTTCCTCTCCACAAATTCTGCACATCTGGAGAAGAGAGCGGTGTGTGCGGCTTCTAGGTTCACAACATGTTCATGTGGTGGGCGAATGGGCAGAAGATGTCATGTTTGTCCCTTGGGTGGCACCAACAACCTAGGTTGGAATAAGGAAGTCCTGGCACTTCGCCACTTCCCAAGGTTCCAATTAGGATATCTAAATCAGGGCTGGTAGAAAAAACTAGCTTACAGGCCAAGCTACTGAGCTTAATTTAAATGCTGACCTCATAAGATGACTGGCTACACACCGACAGAATGACCAAGGGCTTGCTCTCTGCCTCCCAGCCTTTCCTGGAAACCAGCAATAAGGAAGTGTAGAGTTAGGCAATAGGTTCCAGGCCCAAAAGTAGGGTCTGATTTAAGAGTAGAGAACCATTCCTGTGAATACTTCTTAGGGAACTGGCAATGTAGTCAAAGGGACCACACAGAACAAAACAGCAGCTGTTGGAGGAAAGGCACTGAGGCACCCTTTTTGGGTTGTTGTTGTTGATGATGATGATGATGATGATGATGATGATGATGATGATGATGATGATGATGGTGATGTGTATTTAGTTACTTACTTATTTGGAGTGTGCATGTAACAGTGAGCCTATAGAAGTCAGAGACAGCTTTTGAGAGTTGCTTCTCTCCTTGCATCCTGTGGATCTCAGGTTGCCAGCCCTAGCATCTTTTCCCACTGAGCTATCTAAGTAACCCTAGGAGGCCAGAGGTCAACTTGTAGAAATTGTTTCTCTCCATCTACCACAGGAGATCCATGGACTGTACATTGAGTCCTTGGGCTTGACAGCAAGAACTTCTCCCACTGAGGTATCCCGAGGACCAAAGTAGACAGAGCTATTTTAGAGGCTCCTTCAGTATCTTTGACAATCACACAGCTGCTTTCTAAACAGGCTGTGAACTGGTTCCTCTACCAGCTCCTGTGCTCTGGCAAACTCCACCCCACCCCGCCCCCACCCCCCACCCCATCCCCGATG
>JADRCD010169218.1:0-14064 GCA_019843815.1 Montemys delectorum | reverse complement strand
TCTGAGTTCGAGACCAGCCTGGTCTACAAAGTGAGTTCCAGGAAAACAAAAAAAACTACAAAAAAACACACCGAAAAAACAAAAAAAAAAAAAAAAACAAAATAAAACGAAACAAAACAAAAACCTAAAAAACAAAAAAACAAAAGAAAGGAAGGAAGGAAGGAAGGAAGGAAGGAAGGAAGGAAGGAAGAAAGAAAGAAAGAGCCAACCAACCAGCAACAACAAACAACACAGCATGCATATAAGTCTGTTGTTAAGGCTATAATCTATAGAAATATAAAGTACTTTACAGTAAAGGCTTTTTAAAAAGTGTCTTTGTTACTTCCTCCCACCCCCAAACAAAGTTGACAAAAGCAACTTGAGGGGTGGGGTTTTCTTGTGGTTGAAGTTTTGAAGGGGAAGCCAGTGGGCAGGCATGGGAGGCAGCTGCCCACACAGCGCCTGCTGCTAGAAAGCAAGGAGACATAGTTCAGTCAGCTTGCTCCCTTCCCTCTTCCACTCACACAAGCAGTGCAGGCCTCCAGCCTTGAGACTGGGTGTGCACATGGGTCAGTCAGGTTGACAGTGGAGATTAGCCATCACAGGAGGTGAGCGTCATAGGAGCCACATGGCAAGCGGAAAGTGCTGCCTGTTAGTCACATCCTTCTAAACGACAGACAAGCCAGACTTTAGATGCATTTGGCATTCTGCATCCGCAGAACATTCTGTATTTGGACAAAAAAGATTTGAAAAAACACCATGTCCATGCTGAACATATAAAACTTTTATTCTGTCACGATTAACTAAAATACAGCATAAAATTATTCATATAATATTCATACTGCATTAGGTATTATAAGTAATCTGAAGATCATTTAAAATGAAAGGCTGTGAATGCGTCTTTTAAAAAAATACATCACTTTATGTAAGGAACTTGTTTATAGTCAACTGTGTGACTACACACTATCTATGGAAAGCTTTGGAATCAACTTCCAAAGACTATAGAAGATAGGACAACTGCATCTTTTTTTCTCCACTCCTCTTGACTGATTTTAAATGCAATTGTGTGAGACAATATGTATATAGTTTGTAGAGAAACAGCAGGTGGAAACATGAGACCCAGGAGATGCTGCATTGGAGCAAGAAGCTGACACCAGTCAGACGCAGGAGGACTGGCGCCCTGAAAGGTGATGGGCAGTCTCTCTGCTAGTGTACTTTCACAGTGGCAGCTAAGAGTGATCACTGAGGGAACGAGGAGCGATTGCTGATGCACTGCCTTCCTTCCGGGGGGTTAGAAATGTCCAACACGTGACTGTGATGATTGCCTAATGGCCCGGAGAGTCCACTAAACCCACTGAACTGTGCGGCATCAAGGCTGCATCATTATGATGCATGACAAAACTGTTAAGAATGACAAGATTTCAAAATGTATCAAGTAAAAAGGGAAATCACATTAGATATTTACATTACATTAGATATAATTGGGGGAGAAGTGGTTTACAGACTATGTGAAGAATTTCTACTAATAGGTAATTAAAAGAGCACAACTATGAGGAGAAACTACCAACCACGGCTGTAGCCCATAAAGACACCAGACATTCTTCATTAATTATCAGAACATAATACTAAGTCCCTGTGAAATACTTCCACAGCCACCAGACAGGCAAATCCAAGCAGCTCTGAGAACCCCAAGACTCGACATAGATTTAGTCCATTGGGAATACACAACAAGGCCAACAAGAGGAATTAGTGGGTAAAGGTGCCTGCTGAGCAAGCCAGGAGACCCGTGTTGGATCCCTAGAATCTACATAGAGGTGGAAGGAGAGACATGACCCCATAAAGCTGTCCTCTGATCTCCATATGCACGCCATGCTCTGATGTCCACACGTATGCCCTGATGAATACACCCTCCACATACAGCAGGCACACACTCATGTAACAAAAAAACAAAAACAAAACAAAACAAAAAAAAAACAAATTATCAAGAAGAGCTGAATACAATAAATTCAAAGAAATCAAAGAAGAGAAATTAATAGGGTAAGGCAAAAAAAAAATTACTTAAAAAAAAATAGTGAAAAAAAATCATCTTGGTTGGAAAAACCCCCAAACTTCTTTTGTTACAAAGTTTCTGAGCCCATATATGTGGAGTTGGTAGACCCAGTAGAGAGGACTGGGAGGTACCAGCGTGAGTTCTGAGGACTCTCTAGGCATTTCTGGACTTTTGGGTTTTGACTACTTCCACATTAAAAGCAGCACAGCTTGGCTCTTGATGCTTCTAAAGCAGAGAGTGCTGTGTTTTGTAAAGCCAGGAGCAAACTTCCCGGGAATTATTCCAGATCTGGGTCAGTGCAAGCCAGATAAGTTCACATCAGTTAATCCTGCCCTCCAAGTCCTCCCATGACCACTCTGACCTGGAGACTCAACCTCTCTGTGGGAGCTAATTTTACCTGAGTTCTTTGAAAGCGTGAGAAATATTTGAAAGGCTTTACATTTTAATGATACCTTAAAGTCCGTTTCAGTTTTCACTTTGCTTGTCAGAACAGAAGCCTGGCTTGCCTTTTTGTTGGCGTCTTTGCTGTTATTTAGACTGCTTCAGAGTCCCCGGGAAGCCAGCTTCAAGGTGAGGTGAAACTGTTTTTCACCTAGACACATGGTCAGGGGTTAAGTAGCTTTAGGTTATCGACCAGGGTGAGCGATCTCAAACTACGCTTTCAAACTCTGGGCAAAATTGTTTCCATTTACCATAGGTCTACAATCCAAGGTGAAGGGGTGTGGTTCATTCTTCTCTGTCTCCTAGCCTCCCCCCTCCCACCCATGGGCTCTTGTTCAACAGCAGGATTGAAGGGGAGAAAAGCAAGTGTAAACCACCCACCCTTTAAAGCTGGAGATGCTAGGCAAGGAAGAGACACTGGATCACCCTCAACGGTTGTCCTACTGCTTGTCAGGGAAGCGTCTTTCACAAGTGGCCCAACAATGTTGAGAGGGATTGTCTCCTGGTAGCATCTCAGATATTATAGGCAAAATAGAACAACCTCCTACCCTGTCCTTTGTTCAAGGGTAATAATGTGGCTGATAGCTCTGGAGAAAGCTTTTTCTATCCACGTGGATTTCCATTACAATCAAAGCCCAGCCAGGCTATGGTAACAGGGAGCTAAGCAAATGGATCAACAATTCTCAGGCATTATTTTTATGGGATTGGATATGTATGCTTTGAAGCTAAATAAATTTTCACAGAAAATTGTGTCATTTGAGCTGGTCTTAATGTTGCAATTAGAGTAATCTTTTACAAAAACAAAGAGCAAGCTAGGAAAGTGAATTCCATCATTCCATCTCCCTAGCCAAGAGCTACTTCAGGTTTCCTTGAGAAGGTGGCTTGTAAGCCAAGACCACCATGACAATAAAATCTAGGGGCAGAGTACTTCAGAAAGGGAGAGAAGTGTGTGCAAAGGCCCAAAGATTGCAAGTGGTATGCACAAGAATCAAGAGATAGCCAGTCACTCGGGCAGGTTGCTAGAGCCCACGGGTGGGCTAAATAAATCCCCAATCTCCAAACTCTGGGATAGAGCTTGTACCACTGTCAGACAGTTAAGGATCTGCTCACTGTTTGGGACCTGAATGTACTTGGCCTGAGGTGCATAAGTGGGATGTGCGCGGCGCCAATGACCCTGACCGACAGGGAAGAAGGACCAGCACACCACTTCCTTCCAGCAACAGTTTACTCAGGAATGTCTTGCTTAATGGTTACAGCAGAGTGGCTGAGTGGCCCCACCAGGAGTCTGACTATATACCTTTCGTAGGACCGCCCATGAGCCCATACCACATTTCACACAGTCATAGGCTACTAGGCATTGATGTAGAATCAGGCCACTGGTGGGCACGCCCCCGGGTCCAAATAAGGACTTGTTTACTCCAACGTTCCAGCTCGGCCAGTGCGATCTTTAAGGCACGGCAACAGCACTCCACAGGGATGGATAGCCATTAGGTCATGGCTGGACCACACAATCCCCAGGGAGCACCCACCAGCAGAGGACTGGTTAGTCCCCTCCCTGTTCTAAGCACAGTGTCCTAGAGGAGACATGTCAGGGGTCGGAGTCTGATCGCACAGGATCCACTTAAGAAAGAAGACATACAACCCCTCCCACTGGAAGAAGCTCTATTGAACAGGTCTATGTTTTGTCAAATAGCAAGTCCTATATTGTGAGCAGTTGAAATACACTTCAATTGAATGTGGTGCAGTTAGATTTAAGGGTTCCTTGGAGAAATGTCCTCTCTCCTCACAGACTTACCTTAGTAACACCCTTCTCCTGTGCCTGAGAACAGCTACACTCTGTTCCTGCTGGGTGCACCATGGGTCTTAAACGATATGTAGATGTTATCTTGTACAATTGCCCTAAGACCTGGGTACCATTTCTATCCGATCAAGCTGAGAAAACAGATAAGTAGAGAGAAAGTAACATGCCCACAACTAAAAAGGGGCAAGTGCAAGATCTGAACAGAGCTGTACTGACATAGTTTTATTGTTTGTGTGTGTGTGTCTGTTTGCATGTGAGTATGCATGTGTGAGTGTTTGTCTATGTATGTATGCATATATGTTTGAGTATGTGTGTGCATGTGTGTGTGTTTCTCTCTCTATATATATGTATATGTATATATATATATATGGGTATGTGTGTTTATATGTGTGCACATGTGTTGTATATGTGCACATGTGTTTGTATGTGTGCACATGGGTTTGTATGTGTGCACATGGGTTTGTATGTATGCACATAGGTTTGTATGTGTGCACGTATTAGTCACAGAAGTGGAAGTCAGAGGTCAGTCCTCTGTCAGTTCTCATCATCTGTTTTGTCTGAATTGAGACTTTTTCTAACTCAGGAACAATTCCAGGCCAGCTGGAGTGTGTCGAGTGGGCCTGGCATAGTCAGTGACCAATTAAGGTAGGCGGGAGCAGAGAGAAATGTGAAATTCTGCCTTTGGAGGGCAGGCAGCAGACACCTGTCCATTCTGAACTTTGAAGGCTAAGAATGCAGTCCCAGCGTAGGGATGAGATTTGGTAAGGTAGATTACCTTTTAAATGCTCCAAGATCCCACGTGACTCGGGGGGTGGCCATGTGACCTGTATGACCTACCTACCCATGGGGCCAGTTCTAACCTCAGCTGTCAGGACCCCCCTCCCCCACTTCTGCCATTGCTATGTACATGAGCTCTGCTGGCCTGATGGGGTATGGGATGGGCAAAGAGCTTGGTTGTCTCAGCTGAGGTCACCTACAGCGACAGGGCCAAGCTGGCCTACAACTAATTCCGTGGGTAAGTTTTGTTAACTAAGAATCTCAAGGCATAGATCCACGGAGGCTGTCAGCTACCAAGTGTGGAGGGTGACACACTGGTGTGTCACATAACAGCTCTTTGCGCTGGCTGGTGGTGAGCATGTGTGGATGGGCAAATGCAAGAGCATGGTGGAGAGTGGAACAGACTGAGAGACTTGGGCGTGCGTGGGCTGCAGCGGGGGGTGTTAGTACCGCTTAGGAACCAGGCAGGGTAAACTGTGGGGAGAGAGATCTAGGTCTTCTTTCCACTGGATGTGTCTCAAGGGCTTAACCTCTTCAAGTAAATAAAGCCAGCTCTTGTGCTTGCCCAGAATCTTCTGAGAATAGAAAACATACAGGCTAGTGTGGTGGGTTAGGGATGGGAAACCTATGCGGTGGGTTAGCAGAGCTTGCAGCAGCTTCTGGAGTCCTGATATTCCCTGGGCCATTGACTCGCATTCAACCTTCTGACCACCGACTTGTATCAGACCAAACCCAGGCAGGGGACTTGCCAAGTAGGCTGGGCAGAGACTGAAGAGGGCAGGGGACACCACCAGTCAGACATTCCAGACATCTCCCATGCAATTAATGGAATGGAAACGTGCTGTTCACGATCAGCAGTATCAAAGAGAGAGCTTTGCACTCTGCAGGTGCTCCACGCAGGCACCATCTGTCACCACTGGCCTCTCTTCTCGGGAGCACAGCATTCCAACAGGAAGAGCCACATGGAAGATGAGGGATGGAATTAGACTTGGAGTATGTTCACCGTGAAGTGCAGGCGTGGGTAAGGTCAGAAGAGAGCTATGGAGTTGTTGGGGCATGAGCCAGTGGGAGGGTCAGCCATGTTCCTTAGCTCCTTCGTTATCCCTAGCAAGAGACGCTGAGGATACAGGATGGAGGATGGGTTAAGCCAGCCCTCCCTAGGCACCTCCCTCAATCTCTGCTCTCTCAAACCCCCAATGGACAGATGTGTATACCGGGCACCACTTTTCACAGCCTTTCCTGATCTCAGACACCCACCGCCCCACATTATCTACCCACGCTCTAGGGTCAGACTGGGCTGGATGTGACCGGGGTCAGCCGGTAACTCAGTTTCTGTCATTCGAATCCAGCAAATGGGTTTGGAGGTAGTGAGCTCTTAGCTGCTGCAGCTGTGGTAAGTAACAATGGCATGAGGCCAGCACAGTGAACCACCCCATTGTCTGGTATCACTGCTATTTCTACCACTCCAGTCCTCACTAGGCATGGGCTTAGGGCTGGGGAGCATTATTCGTGGTGTGGTTCCATCTTATCTGACACGTGGACTCATAGCTTGAGGTCAAAGGCCATCTATTGTGTTAGCATTTCTTCTAGGCTCTGCCCACAGTTACCTGGCAACAGCCAAGGATGCCTGGCTCACAATAAAAAGGGGCTGCTTGCCCTCTCCTCTCTCTCTTATCCTCTTACTCTCTTACCCTCTTCTCTCTGTGTCCTTTCTCTCCCCATTCCCCTTCCCCCTCCTCCACAAGTTCATGGCCAGCCTCTACTCCTCTACTCGCTCTCTCTCTCTCTTTCTTTCTCCTTGCCTTTCTCTATCTCTACTCCCTCCTCAACTTCCTTCCTCATATCCCGAATAAACTCTAGTCCATACTATATCTATCGTGTGGCTGGTACCTCAGGGGGAAGAGATACCTCAGCATGGGCCCCCACAGAGGCACCCCCAGCCCCTCACTCCCCCCACACACCATACCGTACCTCCACCAAACATATCCCTGGTTTCCCGGGTTTCTCTTTCCTTTTTACACTGGTAGGATTCCTTCTTACTTGAGGAAGTCGTAGTTTTCCTAGTAATGCCTTCTTGGCCTCACTAGACTGGCTGTGAGTCACCCACACTGAGGACGGTAATATGCTTTACCCAAAGTTAATTCCAGCCAAAGAACATCTTCCCAAAGCACCTTCTAGAATAATGTCTGAACAGATGTTTAGACATGTGGCTCAAAGAATGTGGTACGTGGATAGAGACCCCAGCTTTGTCACTGACAATGGAGCTATAGAAACAGAACCACACACGGTGAACCACACCAACCACTGGGAATACTTAAATGAAGACTTGGTCTGCACCCTCCAGGAGACCACAGAAATAATGGAGACATGGCGCATACTTTATAGGGAGATCAAGTGGAATAAATGGGAGAAAAACTACACTTTGGGCAACCAGCCCCATGCCTGGGATAAGCTGGTGCCAGAGAATCACCTCCACACCTCCACACCGAGACCCCAAGCAAACCATGCCAGGTGGCATCCGTCTAGGTGATGGGAAAGCTTATTTTCGGAGCAGTTTCACACAGCAAGCCACTGCCGTAGCTCTCTGCTGTAAGAATCCCTCACCCAGGAGAGAGATTTACTGCCATAAAAAATACTGCCCTGCTGGCCAGGAGAGCTGCCGTGCCTGCAGTACCCATCCACTGGAGGCCTGCTGCCTGCAGCCACACACACCAATCTAAGTAGGATTATTAAAGCATAAATTCCCATCGCTTGTCTCGCTCTCATTGGGCCGAAGCATCACCATGTTCATTAGCGGGAAATGTGAGGTTATATAATCTAATTTTTACAACTCTCCAAGGAGAGTGTGGGTCATACATTAGCCTGAGATTTCAACCTTTAAAGATAAGGGGAATGTCATATTTATTAAAAAGGACCACAAAGTATAATGAGAATTATTACCCCAAATAGGCAAAACAACCCAGAATGCACAGAAAGGACTGCTCGTAATTTTCTCTCGTCTGTGGCCTCTGAAGCAGGAGTGTAGATGAAACAGCTCAGAGGCACACTTCTATGCTTCCCAAAGCTCACCTGAGCTCTGAGCAGGGGCCCAGGTAGACAAGAGGTAGCACTGTAAATCCTGGTGGCTGGCTGCCACATCTGCAGAGCATGGGCCAGGGAAGAGGTCAACCCAGGCCCTCTCTGGCTCCCCTCATGCTGGAAACACCAATAAGGTCATGGAAACATCCTATTCAAGAGGCTGCATGGCTATCTCTGTCAACGTGTGTGAGTGCACATCTGTGATGGCTCCACCCTCCAAGGGCAAATGATTGTCTATCCTTTCTGCTCCATGTCCTCTCTTCTGACCTCCAGGATCATCAAGTCCAGCGGCAGTGCTCTCTGGGGCAAATGAATGTGATGAACAGTCAGAAGTCACCAGACGGGGACTCTGAAGCGTCCTTGGTGGCTGCTGGATGTTCTGTCTGCCCATGCGCCTGAGAGACCCCTCAATGTTGCCAGTGCTCTGTCTCCCCATGCACCTAACAGAGCCCTCAACGCTGCCAATACTGTCTGCCCATGCTCCTAACAGAGCCCTCAGCGTTACCAATGCTCTGTCTGCCCATGCGCCAACAGAGCCCTCAGCGTTACCAATGCTCTGTCTGCCCATGCACCTAACAGAGCCCTCAGCGTTACCAATGCTCTGTCTGCCCACGCACCTAACAGAGCCCTCCGTGGTTTATATGGCAGTGTTAATGGTGTTTAGAACTAACTGTGGTTGCAAGAATATTGTTGACTAAAACAGTTCCGAAACATTCTAGAAGCATTCTCGAAGGAATAGTTTTACCTGCTGGGACATTGTGTGGGTTCCCCTGGTGTTCTAGTTACCGAGAAAGCCCATGGGAGCCACCTGGCAGATGGCCATATATAGGGGTTCCTTGTGCCCCCTCTTCCGCTCCGTCTCCTGAGCTCCAGACTTGTAACCGGATGTGGGAGGTTTGAGTTATATATGGCCCTCACCCAACCCTTCCACTGCTCTAGCCATTCTTTGCTCCCTGCCAACCTTCCCACTTTGACAGTGTCCAATCCACGGGTGGGATCTCTTCATGGGCAGATCTCTGTACCCACTTCCTTCTCCCTGAATAGTGTGTGGCATGAGGTAGCTGGGTTGCCTATGCTTCGCTCATCCGATGACTCCATCAGAACCCTATCAGGGCTACTGTGGGAATTCATAAACAGCGAGTGAGGTAGGAAGCCAAACTCCTTAAAATGCAGAATCTCACATGCCCAAGGATGCTGCAGACAGTATCGACTCCTCTACCTTAAGCTCAGAGAGAAGTTCAAGGCCAAAGAGAAGACAGAAGTCTAGCCCAGAGTACACCCTAGCCTCTTACACGTCCATCCCAGAGCTACCCAGCAGGAAGTACTGACTCAGCAAATCTAAATCTTTCTTGTTGCAGTTTGAGCCAATTTCCTGGGCAGTGCGATGTGCATTTCATCAAGGACACATGGGTGGCAATTATGTTTCAGAGTGGCTATTATGGGCAGGCTCAGCGGATGACAGCCTTTTAAGTTTTCAGAAGTGTCTGTGTCTTTATTCCTTGCCATATGGACTTCCTGCTCTGCTCTGCATATTAAAAAACTTGTCTTCTTTCTTATCTGTTTGAAATACATTTAATCCATCGGAATAGTCAGGACATCAAGTAAAACCATGACTGCAGCTACTGATCGATATCCCACCTGGGAGATGTGCTTAGGCAAGGTTGGCTTACGCTCCAATCTCAGAGTAAAGCTGAGCAGGGCTCGCTTAACAATGTTCCAGACCTTCACTTCCTTAATTCCCTTAAATCCTGAACCCCTGTGACTGCCAATGAAACACAGAAACAAATGTTTATAACTAGGTTATCCTAACTTGGAAAGTGTGTTTCCTTGAGCTACTATATGCATTTTAAAATAATTCCCTCTGATGTACAACACAAAAAAAATCCATCCTAAGAGAGTGGCTGTCACTGGGATCCTGGGATCCTTTGACACAAAAAGCTTCAGGCACTGAAACCAGACTCTGTGAAAATAAATATTAATGGAGACGTGGGTGTTAAGCAAAACCTCATGTTGTATTTGCAAAATACCCAGAGTAAGAGCAGGCATTGAAAAGGAAAAGGGATTTGGTGCTTTCAAACAGCATGGAAGTAGGGTTGACGCAGTACTCGGACGTGCCTCTTTCACCCATGGTGTAGGAGGCATGGTTTCTATCTGGGTGGTCTGGGTAGGATGATATAACTTTTATATTACATATTAACCTCATATATCTCTCTTCCCATAATCCTCTTTTCAATGGTGCTGGGTCACAGTGAAATGATCAGGTTTTAAGGAGTCCCTAGGCATGTGGGACACTCTTTGTTGATGCTTAGCAGATCTCTGCTGGAGTCAAAGGCAGGAAAAGGTTGATATTTCAAAATAGCCTTGGGGAGTTTGTGAAGTGAGACTTCTGGCCTGCAGGCGTCATCCTGATGACCCCTCTTGGGCAAGGAAACCTGCAACCATTGGTGGTTCATCTGAGCAAGTGAAAGTTAACTTGGGATCGTGGAGTCCTCTTACTGGCCATGGAGGTGGGAGAAGACTGGCCTTTGAGCCCTAATTCTAGGATCAGTGGGTTACAGAATATTTCTGAATGAGGAGGTAGAGGCATAATTACTTGTGATTTCTGTTTGCCTTTGAAGTTCCCTGAGAACTAACTGCCCATTGAACATTCGCCCCAAGAAGGCTGATCCTGGGACACACCACAGTGAGTCTCAAAGGATGTGGGAACAGAATGGAAATCTTATTTTCCTAAAGGGACAGGAAAGTATTATTTATCTATCTATGACTGTTAAAACAGGCATCCCAATTGTTATTTAAAAAACAAAGAAAGAAGCAAACAAAATGAACATAAAGCTAAAGAGCCATTGGTATCCCAAGAGACACTGTCACCAAGTTCAGATCTGAACAAGTTGGCTTGGTCTTTGTCTGTTCAGTAGATCGCTTTTTACTTTTAGTGACACATTCTGAAAAATAGTTACTGTCTTGGTTTTCCTTTTTAATTTTCAACCCATTTTTTTTTCCTCTTCTGAATAAGTAGCAAACCCACAGACACTAGAATCAAAGATTTCACTTCTAAAAAACACTTGAAAACTAAATGCATTCTAGTTGTGCCAAGTTTCTAATAACCAGATCTACTGGCTAATACAAGTAGAAAAATATTAAAATCAGAATCATTTCATGCTAGATTATTCCATTATTTCCTCTCAGCCCCGACCCCTTTCATTCCACTTTATTATCTTTATTATAATAAGCACAAGAAGCTGTAAGATGTGAAAGCAAGGAACCCCAGCTCCAGGGAGGATGCTGCACTCCCAGGCATAAGAATCGATCATCCACTCTTCCTATTCACGCTGTTCAGGCTCATGTTGGTCTTTCTAATTTTAACAGCAAAAATCAGCTTGGGAAAGAGTGAGTCTGTGCAAATTTTCACAATATGTTAACAATCCCCACTGTGAGGAGTCAACAATTACAGCATACGTCATCGACAGGGGGACAGCATTAAGAGGAGGTAATTATGAATGGAACAGTCAGGGGGGACAGCATTAAGAGGAGATAATTATGAATGAAACATGCATATTACTTGCCTCTAATTGCAGGTCCGGTTGAGAAGAGGGGCCTTGCTTGCTTAAGGAACACGAGTTTGGTAAATTGAGTTCTCATTTGGAAGACTAATGGTACCATGACATCTGTCAGAGACCCTCACTCTTGTCTCTGATGGGAAATGAGCCCTCTAAGTCTGCCCTTCTGGAGCCCTGGTCCCTCAGTAGAGAACAGAGCCATGGAGTTAAGAGCAACAGGCTGCAGTGATCACGGCTGGGCTGTGGTTTCACCCAGCTCTTGACAATGGAATTCCTCACCCTTAAAAACCACCTCTCCCACCAGATTTTTAGGCTTGTGTTTCCACCAAAAGATATTTGTGTCCCAAAGGTGGCAGGCACGATGTTTTAGATGAGACAGATGTGGGCTGTACTTAATTACTTCACAGTTGCTTTCTTGAGTGTTATTAGCCATTCACTTAGCACATGTGTGGGTTTCAGGGGGAGAATTACTTACAACAAAAAAGAGACAGAGAGTAGCCCATTAAAGACATGCAAAGGCTTACAGTAAGTTAGATACAGGGGTTGCTCAAGAAAGAGAAAATGAAGATGACGAAGACTTGGAAACTGTACCATGAATCCCCATCTCCTCCTAGACAGGCAGAGCAACCCCTCACCTCCTCCTGTTTGGATGGAGGGATGGAATGAGCAGGGGAAAGGTTTCGATTGCTTGGGTTCAACATTCAAATTGAATTTAGATATGTCATGGTATCTGGGGGGCTTAGAAACAGCACAAGTTAGCTTTCCTGGGTTGTCAACACGTGGGCCTCTAAATTACAATCCAGACCTCAGTTTTTGAAAAAACAAACAGGGAGTTCCAAAGCTCAACAACGTATGTGCCTTTGGACTCCTTGCCTTCGAAGTCTTCCAAGACCCTGCTTCAAAATTTGACCCAGAGATTCAAATTACAGAGATGGTGAGATCTGAAATGGTGGAGGGCCAGGTCCTCCTCTCTGTGCTTTGACATGAGGATCCAACCCATTTAGAGAGCATCCATTTTCAAGATGAAGAAATGAAGACGCAGAGTCATCCCTCACAGCTGAGCAGGCTGAATGGATAACCGCCACACACAGCACACACTGATGTCATCTCTCCCTGTTGCTCGCCTGTCATCAGAAGCCCCAAACCGCTGAGAGTCACAGTGAGGCCCAGGTCTACACACCCCGGTCCCAGGACCTCACAGTGAGTTTAAACATCCACGTCTCCAAGCTGCTCACTCTGTCTCCTCGAGATGATGACCCTAGCTGATCAGTCATTGTCTTGAGAGGAGTGATGCTGTCAATCAAAAGTGATGTGCCCATAGAAGAGGTAATTGTTTTCTTTTATTTTCATTTAAATTTCTTCTATAAAAGAATTTTAATGCCAGGTGGTAGCATGGTAGGAGAAGGCCTTCACCTTGAACAGGGAAGGGAGACTTCTCTGGGTTTTTTTTTTCTTTCTTTCTTTCTTTTGCACCCCTCCCCCACCACCACTGAACCTGATCATCTCCCACATGCTCCATCATTTCAAAATAGGGATGAGAAAACATGATTGAAGACGATCTACACATCATTTCCCAGCTCTCCCTGGCTTTCCCCAAAGAGAGTGCCTGTTAGGCTGCGCAGAGGTGATTTTTCAAATCCGCTGTCTAAATTACCTGTGAGAGCAGGCCTCTTCTCAAGGTCAAATTAGTCTTTAAAGAATATTTTGTATCACTGAAGGCAAATTATTTTTATTCATCCTAGTGCCAGCAATAATACCGTGTTAAAGTTATAATGAGGATTAGTCCAGTGCTCTCAGATAATGAGAACAGTTACTGTGTAAAGAGACAGGCACGTCTTGAGACGGGCAGGTGTGTGGGCTCATAGTAGTTCTGCTTTGGCATGGAGGCCAGTTGGAGACTACTTCCTGATGTGCATGGGAGGGTACTTGGTCACTGTCCCTGGGGGTTCTCAAGTTCCAATAAAGCTGTTACACTGAGTTAGAGGACATATGTGTCTACTTACCCCAGGAACAAGACAGTGAACAGTCACAAAGGACTTGTAGATGCAAAATCTCCCTCCCCATCCTCCAAAATGGCACAGAAAGCTGCTGAGGGAGCAAGGAAGATGGCTCAGCCAGTAAAATGACAAACCCATGCAAAGGCCAGCTGTGGTTGTGCATCCTGGTAACCTTAGTGCCACGGAGCAGCAGTAGAAATACAGGATAAAGATCTCTGCAACTTGCATCCCAGGCAGTTCTAGTCAATTGGTGAGCTTTTAACTCAGTGAGAGATGCTATCATTGAAGATCCAGTTGAGAGAGCTAGTGGGAAGATGTCCAATGTCAACCTCTGCCTACACACACACACACACACACACACACACACACACACACACACACACA
>JADRCD010169215.1:5000-33226 GCA_019843815.1 Montemys delectorum | reverse complement strand
GTGTGTGTGTGTGTGTGTGTGTGTGTGTGTGTGTGTGTGTGTGTGAGAGGGAGGTTCAGGATCCTCAGACTGGTGGTCCACAGTAAGTAGGAGAGTTTGGCCAAATGCAACAGGGACATAGGACAGGGCTTTCTGAGCACCTCAACGGGGTGAGAAACTGCATTCTTCGAACAAACTCGTTGGCGTGTGACCTCTTCAGGTCTGTCTTGCTGTTGTGTTCATTCAAGCGGTGCCCAGTTCATAGTGCACACTCGGTGACCCCTATTTAACCATGGTGCACTGCATTCTGTGCAAGGGGGGGCGCGGGGGGGGGCGGGCGGGTGTCACCACAGCATTACCAGTTGTGCACAATGCCCTCACTGTTTTAGCCTAGCTCTGGACCTTGTTAAATCAGGTGTCCCAAATGCCTACTTAGGTCTCCAGTTCCACCTCTGTTCCTCTCTGTCTGGACTAGAGAAAGCAATGGCAACAATCCCCTGGACACAGGGTTCAGTAAAACAGCCTGGAACCATGTCTAGACAAAATTAACCTTGAAGATTTCACCATGACCCTTGGCCCTGTCAGAAGCGTAGGTAATAGAGAAGGCCCTGAGGCTCACAAGGAGGCAGAAGATGGAGCTGGTGTTGTGTATGCTCCTCACGCTAAAGGCTAAGACCCGTGTAAGGCTATGTCTAAGCACAGAGTCTCAAAATGGAGTGTCTCAAATATGCTAATGGGGTCATTAGAAAGTATCAGTTTTTGGTGATGAGGGCTTCCTCAGTCCTTGCTTGGACGAGTCCTTCTGCAACTCTAGGGTGTTGGGGAAGGGGGGGGAACTCACAGTCACTAGGCACATAGAGACCGTCAAACAACAGCAAGACTCTAAACACTGGAATTCTTTATTGACTGCTGGAACTCTTCTGAGCTGAAGCCCAAAGTACAAGAAGTTTGCAAGGAACCTGGGGACGCTAATGGAAAGGGACAAACAGAAGCCTAGAACAATGTCCTTTGTAGCAATATTCAGCTCCTGCTAGCCTAGACCCCGGTAGAGTCAACATTCCGGGTGTCCCAAATGCCTCCTTAGGTCTCCAGTTCCGCCTCTGTTCCTCTCTGTCTGCCTAGAGAAAGCAATGGCACTGTAGGGAGGCACTGTACTGATCTATGATTCCAGGCTCAGGAGTGCACAGAGTACTGTGGTGACAGCATCCAGGCCAGGTTGGGCTCTACCCTGCAGAAAAAAATGGCCTCCCTCTGCTTGCCAGTCACACCTTCTTGGTGTCACATGTCAACCTACCCGACAAGTCCTGGGAGGGTGCCAACTGATTCTTGCTGCCTTGCTCCCCAAGCCTTGGAAGACCCTCATTGTCATCTGAACTGGAGTCTCCTCCCAAGAGGCTTTGCTTTGGGGGCAGAGTAAGACTCACCTGCTTTGTCTACTCCAGCACCCCAAGTGTGCCTTTGTCTCCATGCCCAGTCACAGAAGCACCCTGTTTCCTTTCGCTGCTGCAGCTAGCTCACAGGTGTCTAAGAGACATCCTAGCTCTCCGGGATCCTGATTGTAGGATGACCGGCATAGGACCCACAATTCCAAGAGGCAGAGGCCCAACACTCAGCAGTGGGCCCTTGGGAGGGACAGTTTTCACAAGTGAAATCTGCCCAGCCTCATTCTCATCCCTATCCCCTGATACCCAGAGCTACTTTTCTTTGCCTTTGAAATGGGCATGCCAGCCCAAGCCCGACACCAGCACCGGGTCTTCGTGCAGCCAGGGCCAAGAGAGCTTTGTGAGGGGCTGGTGTGCTACATCAGGGCTGGGATCATCTAACCAACAGGATTGGTGTGTGGCCCGGAGACTTAAGTCCTCCCAAGTGCTCTTTCCCACACGAGCACTGTTCAGGGGTTGAAGGGGTGACTACTACATCTCAGAAACTCTTCCGTCTGTGAACAGGAGAGGAGGGTTGTGAGGCCCAGGGTTCAGCATCCTTACCTCGGTGGCACTGTCTTTTATTGCCATTGGTTAAATGAGCACAGAGATTCTTTCCTGCAGGGCAATGTCTGGAAGGAATCTAGACTCTTGTATGATGTGGGAACTGAAGGAATTCTAAATCTGTCCTTTGTTGTCCAATAAGCAGAGGGCCTGGTCTATAAGACTTAGCCTAGTTCTCTAACTCTGCAAACTTTTAACAGCAGCAGGGAGGATAGTAAATATTTTCAGTTTTCTGCCACAACCATTAGAGCAGCCAGAGACAACGCCTTAGGAAACTGGCACTGCTGTGTCCTAACAAAACTTTATTTGTAAAGTCAGGTTGGGGGCCTGATTAGACCAGCTGGCCGTGGTTTGCTGATCTCAGCATTCACTTAGGGTAGGTGCCCAGCCAAAGCTTGGGAGTTAATTTGTTGGAAGACTGGTGAATAGAAGACCCAGCTCTTCCAGATAGTGGTCTTAACTTTGTTTATATAGGCCCAAGTCCTATGTGCCTGCCACAGGGTCAGTGCAACAAGACCCTCCCTGCCTCTCAGCTCCCTTCCCCCAGCTTTGAGAACTCACAGGCTCATTCAGACTGGCTGCTTAATGGAGAGCAGAGATTTTGTGCCTTCCAGCGGTGCATTTCCCCTACTCCTCCTTTCCAGCTCCCCTCCCCCTCCCAACCCAGGGCCTTTCCCCTCCGTCCCAACTTTGTGGCACACACAATTTGTAACCTCCTTAAAACCAAAGAAGCGAGGTTTCTGATTCATGTAGATTAAAATCAGCTGCAACCTATTAATGGCCCCGAGCCCAAGACAGATTTTAGGAAACAAAAACACTGGACCAAATTAGACTGAACCAGCCCCTGTCTCCAGGGGAGGGAGGTGGAGAGCGAGGCTGGGGGTGGAGGGAGTGGCCATGTGGTTTTAATTAATTTGGATTCTCTTCCTAAAGCTAATTCACCCAACAGAAAGCATGTGTAAGCGCCATGGCATCCGCCAGCCTCAGAGCCCTGCTCTCCCTGGTAGAGAAGAGCCTGGTCCAGTTGGGGAGCTGGGACCAGTTGTGTGTCTGTAATTAACAGGTTTCAAAGTGGTTATTTCGGAAAAGAGAATTTCAGTGGCGAGTTAAAATCCTTTCATCAGCCATCAGCGTGTCCCAGCCTTGGTGTCCCAAGGCCTTCAGGAAGGCCCTTGCCACTTAAGGCTTCAGAGAGCTTGGAGTTCCCAGAGTCCCCTCTGAGAACGTGTAGGCTTTCACCATGGTTTTCATTATCTTATTTGGTTTTGGTTGCCGGGATCATAAAAAATGTTTCTCTCTTCCCGGAGTGTATCTAGGATCATTAAAAAAAGGGAAGCTCATATACCCCTCATATACCCCTGTATGAGGAACAGGGGTCATGAGGCTGTGATGGGCAGTGCTGACATCCCATCTGGGGAAACTGAGGCACCGAACTCCTCATCAAAAGCTGGTCTGAAGTTCTGTACCCACAGAGACTCCCCAGCAAGTGTTGTTTCTCTTCTTGGTGACTCCAGGCTGTGAATCATCCATAAAGGTGGAAGAGAGCTCTGAATTCTGCTGACCTGGTGCTTTGGGATCCTTCTCTTGGTGGGAGGGGAAACGCCAAGTTCAGAGGCAGCTTTGAGTCAAATGCTGAAGTGCCCAGGGAGATGATCTAGGCTGGCACAGGTATCTAAAGGCTCAAGAGGGAGTGCCCCCTGATTGCCACTGCCCACTGCTGGAGCCCTCACTTAGTGCTCAGAGCTCCAAGTTGAGCTGTGGGGAGGAACAAAGTAGGTAGCCATTTCTACATGCCACAGAGGCGATTTCTTTTGGCTTCCAACAAGGCTTCTGCAACCCAGTCCTTCCAAAGACTCAGCAGAGAGACAGCCATAGGGACGTCTAGTCAGGTGGCGTTATCTGATAAATTGGCACTGGTCTGGACCTACCTCCTACTTTGTTGATGACTGTCTTCCAGAACCTTCTTTAGTAAGGAATGTGGAAAATACACTGGGGGAATTGCTGTTAAATAATGGTACTGAGTCCCAGAGCAGCTGGCCTCACTCTCAGCAGGACTCATGTAAGAGCTCATCTACAACAAAGCTGTAAAGGTATGCTCAGGGAATCAGAGCTCAGAGCTGGCAGAGGAGGGACCTTCTGGGTTGGGGGAAGGGGGCGGGGCGGCTTTTATGGTATGAATAGTTAAACTGAGGCATGCACTAAACCACACAGCTGGTGTAGGGAGTCCTGACCCTCCATGCAGCTTTGCTTACCTACATTCTTCCTCACCAGGTCACTGTTCTCCTTTGGCTGAGCATTCTCATGTATTCATTTGATACATTTACGCACCTGTCTGGTGTTGGATGCTTCTAGCCATGGCTAACCTTGCTACCTTGAAGTTATTAAAGGTGGAGGAGGAGATACAGTTCTGTGATGCACATTAAAGACGAAAAGAGATCCTCTCCCCTCCCCAGTCCAGGTGTTAGGGAAGCTTGGCATCTTGTTTGGGAAAACATTCCTTTCAGGGGAGTTATAGGATACTATTACTGTAGAGATGGGATGTAACTTATGCTTCTCCCGTTTGCACCGACTCCCTACTCCAAGCATCCATCAAGGCAGCACAGCTCAAGGGACTGTAGAAAGTGGTGGAAGTGCTCTGGATGCAAGTGTGGGTGAGGTTGGATGGGGAGCTGGGCCCGCTGAAGGCGAGCACAACACCCTCCGTCTGCTTCGAATCATCTCCTCCTACGCTCGTTTGTCAAGCCTTTGCTCTTGTTTACCTCTACTTGAATAGTTCCCTGATTATAAATCAGAGGACTTGGCACTGAGTTTTGGATTATCTGTGATCTTTAACTTTCCCAGGGCAGAAGAAATTTAACCAGCGAATCTCTTTGTTTCTCATGATTCAGGATCCAAATCGTGGAAGCGTAGATCTGTATGGAAAAAGCCACGGCTTAACCCTACCGCTGTCTCCACCCCTGTACGCCAGGCCTGGCCATGCACGCCTCCATTTGTTTATTTAATATAACAAGAATCCAATGAGTAGCTAGATGCTGAACATAGAATATAAAGAAAAAAATGATGCCTTTCTTCTTTAC
Organism: Montemys delectorum; assembly: GCA_019843815.1. Classification (NCBI taxonomy): domain Eukaryota; kingdom Metazoa; phylum Chordata; class Mammalia; order Rodentia; family Muridae; genus Montemys; species Montemys delectorum. The sequence continues at coordinate 28,185 of JADRCD010169215.1, read as the reverse complement.
CCAGTTTATTACAGGTGACAGATGTAACCAAACAAGCATGCCTGGTAACCACAGGCAACTGATTCCAGGACACGTACAGATATCAGAACCTACGCACGGCATAATAGTGCTCACACTTAAGCTATGCATGGGCTGTCATGCACATTGTGTCACCTCGACGCTATTTGTAACGCTAAACACCATGCAGGTCCACTGCAAATAGCTGCTATACTGTACTCTTTACAGGATAAAGACAAGGAAAAGAATCTGCACCTGTCCATTAGGGATGCAACCTTTTGACTGAATGTTTCCACCCACGACTGGTCAAACCCCACAGATTTCTGACAATGCATCGGTAATAAGTGCCTTGAAGAATGTAACACAGGCACCATTCTGCACACAGTGGGGCCTCAAAGACCTCTCTGAAGAGGCAACCTGTTTGTCCAGACAGAGTGGAGAGAGTAAGCCAGGAAGTACAGGATGACCATCCCAGTTGGAGAGCAAGTTCAGTGTGTTTGGGGAACAGCAAGGAATTGTAACAGAATGAAGGGTGAGATGACAGTGGTACATAGGTCAGAGCAGAGAGCAGGCCTGGCCATAGAAACGGTGACTTTTTCTTTAAAGATTTGTTTATTTATTTATTTTATATGTATGAGTACACTGTAGCTGTACAGATGGCCGTGAGCCATCATGTGGCTGCTGAGAATTGAACTCAGGACCTCTGCTTGCTCCAGGCCGCTCGCTCCAACCCTGCTCCCTCCGGCGTAATACACTGTAGCTGTCTTCAGACGCACCGGAAGAGGGCGTCAGATCTCATCATGGATGGTTGTGAGCCACTATGTGGTTGGTGGGATCCGAACTCAGGACCTTTGGAAGAGTGGTCAGTGCTCTTACCCGCTGAGCCAAATGGTGACTTTTGACTTGTCCTCAGCATCAGCAATCTCCTCAGAGGCAGAGATGAACACTGGAAGGTCACGGAAAGACTGGAAGGCACTGACCTCTTTGACATGGCTTCTGAACATGGCACATGGTAGTTGTACTTCATCGGCAGTGTCTCAGGAGGAAGCTCTAGAAGAAGGCTGCATGTTTGCACAGGGTGAGGCTGGGGCCAGGAGCTCCCTACCTCGCTACGAATTAGTGGATTAGTAGTAGACCCGGAAAAAGGAAACACTGCTGTTTAAACAGTAGGGGTGGGGACCGGTGAGTCACAGAACCCTCGGCTCCCGCGCAGCATCTCATCCTTCATCTGAGTTGCTTGGTCCCTATCCGGCACAAATACCGTCCAACCTGTTAGGATCTGGCTTTATTTTTGGCTGATGGCATGTTGTCTCGTCGGCTTCCTTCCTAGGCCTTTTCCCTTTGCACAGTGCCAGGCACTTTCCCTGAGAGGAGATGGGGAAAAGATGAAGCATGCCTCTGGAGCTCTGCCAGGCCTGAGATTGGCCGGCCATGTCAATCCACTAGCTTTTAGGTTGACTGAGCCACATAGAACTCCACTGGACAGTGCAGTGGCCGCTAACCATTTGTAACTACATTTAAATCAAGAGGAAATAAAATGTAAAAATGTACTGCTCGGGCTCATTCACCAGGTGTAAAACACCTACTGGCTACACAGGACTGGTGGCTCCTAGGTTGGACAGTGAAGGCACAGAACATATCCTTCAAGGTAAGAATTTCTGTTGGACAGTTTTACCTCTACGCAAAATACGTAATTCCATACAAACCAGTTAACACATAGTACAGAGTATATGCCTAGCTCATGGAAGGTGCTAGAAAATGGTATAGCCTCTGAGGATGTTGTGGCTCTCCATATGTTGCTGGCTAACCATGTGGCAAGTCCCTCATCTCCCTGTCCCTCTGTGTTCTGATGTGTGAAATTGGAATAAGAGGTACTCTGGTACATTCCCCATAGTAGAACACAATCTTTATTTTTCTTAGTAATCCCAGACCCTCAAGAACCGCTCTGTCAACCCTCCACTGACTGACCTAAACCAGAATCTGGCAGCACTAGCCCCACTTTGTTTAGTGGAAAGGTTAACACATTGTGGTTCAATGAAAGAGTCTGGAGATTCCAGTCATTGCAAAGGGCTTGACTATGGTTAATGGTATGAAGTTCTAATGAAACAATAGACAGTTCTAATCAAGAAAAATATCTATCTTTTGATGGAGGGCATGGTGGCACAGGCCTATAATCCAAGCTACCCAGGAAGCTGAGGCAGGAGGATTAAAAGTTTAAGACCTGTTAGAGCAACTTAGTCAGACCTTGTCTCAAAATAAAAACAAAACAAAAAAACACAAGGCTCTGTGTCAGCTCAGTCGTAGAGCAGTTGCCTAGTATGCAGAAGGTCCTGGGGTTGAGTCTCAGCACTGCAAAGACAGTAAAATCATTTGGCTCAAGCTGGGGGTTCAATCCCTCATAACACTCTGAAAAAAAGTTAGGGCTGTGGATATGGCTCAGTTGGTAAGGTGCTTGCTGCACATGCAGGCGAACCTGAGTTGGACTTCCAGAAACCAAGTAAAAATGCCAGGCATGGTGATGTGTGCCAGGAGCTAGACTCCCAGAAACCAAGTAAAAATGCCAGACATGGTGATGCGTGCCAGTGCAGGAGATCTGAGAACAAGCAGATCCTGGTTTTTGCTGGCCAGCCAGCCTATCCTACTTAGTGAATTCCAGACCAATGAGAGAGACCCTATCTCAAAAACCAAAGTAGAGAGTATCTGAGAAATGACGCCTGAGGATAACCTTTGGCCATAAAATGTGTGTGTACAAGCACACGCACACACACACACACACACACCCCAAAAACAAAAGCCCCAAGTCCCCAAAGTCCCACCTTGTGTGTCCCTCTGGAGAGTACCATTCTAGAAGATTCTCAAGCAGTCTTTCTGTATCTGTGCAGATGGGCTCCCCTTTCTCATGGCGGGTTTGTGTTGTTAGAGCTCTATTGAAGACAGGCATTTGGAGGGTAGAAGTTGGGGTTTGCCTGGGGCTGGAAGGAAGTCATTTGCGGGGCAGGATAATGTGTGGCTTAAGAGCTTGGGGTGAAATTCTCTCCACCTGCTTTGAGCATTTCAGGAGAGATTTGTTTTCAACTTCCAATTACCCTCCAGAATTGTTCAACGGAGATCCTATCTCTACTGCCTGTTTTCTTTCATTTCTGATAAGGACCAGGGAAAGGAGCAAGAGGCCCAAGACTAACATTCTCACACTCCCTGAAACAAAAAATTTCACTCAGTGAATGACTTGCTTTGGTTTTCCAAGAAGCAGGCAGTCTCTACCCTGGGGAGGCATAGTTGGAACTGCAGAAGCAAAGTCAGCTGGGGTCTCTCTGGAAAGCTCGGGCGAACAACCAAATTCGCACAGTCCAATGAAACTTTCAAAATCTCTCCTTTCAAACTAAGACTTTCTCAAGTAATACAACTCCAGGCCTCTAGCTGTTCAGATCAAAACCCTGGAGCTATCCTTGAAATCTGTTCTTTCCAGTCACACCCACTTCTAAGCTGCCTTTAAGTCCGGTTGGCTCCATTGTCAAAACAACGCCGGAATCTAACCAGTCCTTACAGTGTCACTGTCTCCTCCAGGTCTCAGTCACCCTCATCTATTCCCCAGCTGACTGCTACAGAAACTTCCTAACACCTCCCACCCCTCCCAGTTGCTCTAAAATGTACTTTCAGCTTAATAGTCACACTACTTCCGGTGTGACTTCTCCCACCCAGGCTCAAAAAGCTCCCATTGCATTCAGAGTAAAAGTCTCTACCTCAACCACAGAGACGCCAAATCATTTTTGCCTCTGTCAATCCTCAGACCCTCCTCCTTCTGCCTCAGTCATTTCACTCTTTGCCCATTAGTGATCGAACTCTTGGAGACCATGATTGTCCGGGGAGCCTGACCTGAAAAGGACTAATGATGCCATCCCGTTATTGCCATGCAAAAAACCAACCAAATAAACAACCAAACAAGCAAACAAAAAGAAACCAGCAGTAAGACCAGTAGGGTAAAGAGAAGAGTTAAAACTCCCCAGGGGAGATCCAGGTAGCTCACTCTGATCACATGGTGCTCTGCATGGTGGCAGCAGAAACTTCAGTTTGAATCAATCCTGGCACTGTGGGAACAGTGGCAGAGTAATGGAGTTTGCCTTCTTTGGGGCTGGAGAGAGATGCCTCAGCAGTTACAAATGTTGCCAATACAAAGGACCTGGCTTCAGTTTATACAAGCCACATCTGGTGGCTCACAACTACCTGTAACTCCATTGGGGGGGGGGGGGGTCTGATGCCCTCTACTGGTCAGTAGGTACCTGCACACATACAGTACACATAAAATTCGCCCAGGCACACACGTACACATAAATTTAAAAAAATAAAAATTTGGAGACTCACAAAGGAGTCTTCAATAGCATGCTATTAAGCCAAACATTGAGGAAATTTGCAAATATGTATGTATATATATATGTATATGTATGCATATATATGTATGTGTATTTGTGTGTGTGTGTGTGTGTGTATATATATATATATATATATATATGCAATTTTGTCACTCTTCTCCTCAAGTTTTGTTTTGTTTCAGTAAGTGTAAGTTTTTATAATGAAAGGTTATTTTAAATTCAAATGAAACAGGGCCTTAGCTAAGTGGCCTGGCTTGTGGAGGGTGAGTGAGTGAGAAGTTTTGCTTAAATGGTGGCATCATTATCAACAAAGGGAGATTAATAAAGAAGTAGACAAATGAAGATTTTAAGGACACAAACCAGTTTCTTCAGATTAGCACGCTCAAAAAATTGTACTGTGCTCTTGAGTTTTATTGAAGATTCCAAAGAGTCTTTGTTTATATAGATTGTATCTATTGGTAAATCCTGGAGTGACAGTCCCTGATTCTCATCAACTAGAACTCAAGCTTGGGTGTGCTCGCCCAGGGCCAGCTCTTGTCACAAATAAAGAGTGACTTCAGAGGGAGGGTCATAAAAGGGCCCGCAGGTCCCTAACTGGTCTCTCCTGTCACTCTGAAGAAGACCAGTCACTTGTGACTTGAGTCCACTGGAAATACTCATGGAGAAAAACCAAGACCTGCCACCAACAGCCAGCAACTGTCTCAGGCTGCAGAGTCAGCCATCTCAGGGCATATCCTCTAACTCCTGTGCAGCCTTCAGGTAGCTCCAACTTCGGGAGACCGGGAGACCCTGACCCACCCAGGGTCTACCTGAGTCTCAGAAACTATGGGAAACAACCAAGGGGCAATGCTGCTTTACTCTAATGGCTGAGGGTGCTTCATTCTGCAACAATAAATAATTAAATGATTTTTTATTATATTATGAATTAAAACAGAAAACAATGTCAATGCACTATTGCATTACAATAAGCTATATTTGTTCATTTAAGTGGATATACCTTTAATATTTAGTCATTTGTTAACATTAATTCATTTAAAATTTTAAATAAACCTTTCAGTGTAAAAACAACTGCTTACCAAAACAAAACAAAGCATGGTAAGAAGGATGGTGGTGGTGTATTTTTTTTTTTTTTTTTTTGGCAAATCTCTTTAATGTCTGGCTTAATAGAAGACGGCTGGGTCCGAGTATGTACTTCTGCAGTCAATCAGCGGTCCTGATGCTGTTTTTGTTTGCAGGATGTGAAGGAAGCAAAGCCTTCCTCCAGACACATTGTTGCAAAAGGGAGGAACACTTTGATGGCCTTTTCAGATAGTTACCAATCTTCTGTGATGTGATTCTGTAGTCAACTAATAGCAGTTTACTGAAGGTTATTTGCAATGTGGAATGTGAAACCAAATCAGTGAACTCTGTGTTCTTGAGTATGTTAAAATCACTAGGTCCAGCTTGTACTTGGACTAGGTCTTTGGGATGTGCATGGTAATGCTGTGCATGGGTCATTTGGAAAGCATTGCCTCATTAAACTGTGCAGATCTTCCCAGTTTGATATATTCCGTGATGAAAACGAAAATTTTGTGTTTCTTAACAGCACCGTTGATTTAATCAGAAACGTCTGTCAGTGTGGGGGAGGTGTCAAGATCATGGTGGCAGACGTTTTCAAAACTTCTAAGTTTTGCTCAAAGCTTCTTCTATTTGGGCCACCAATATTGTCAGTCATCTTCGTGTGGCAATCCCAGGTGGTTGTTTTTGCATAATTGTTGTTTGTTTGTTTGTTTTCATTTTGTTTTTCAGAAAATGCCTGCCACATAACCTTCCCTGAATATCCACACTAATCTGGACTTCTGCATTCTTTGAAAGAGGCTCACTCCATTCACAACAGCCCCAGGTACTTCTCAAGAGTAGCAGCTAGCAGGGCTCCCGTATGCCCCCCCATCTCAACTCATTACACAGAACAGGAAACAAGTGAGCTGCAGGCAAGCTTTTATAGCTGCTTCATCTAGAACATTCTGAAACACCAATGGCCTCCTCCACTCACCTACCCCCAAAGTCTGTAGCACTGAAGACTACCATGGTGGCCAGAATACTCTGGTGACAGCGATTTTACCCCAAATGCCAACATGGCAAGAAAAGAAATAGCATCTTGCTGTTTTAATTAAAATACTTGTAGCCGTACACATACACTGACAGTATCTCATGGGCTGCAAAGGTCCCCCGGACTCACCCTGAGAGCCGCTGCTTTCAGAAACATGTGGCATTGCATTATGTGTCCCATTTTAAGGTGGCTACTATGTGCTAAGACATACATGTACCAAACCTGTGTGCACAGCTGTAAAGGCCATCTCTCCCATAAGCTAGAAAACGATCACTAAAGAGCAGTATATCCCAATGGTTAGATTAGATGTGAAATTGGTTCTTTATTTAAGATCAGTTAGGGTAATCATCATGCTTTTGTTTATCCCATTGGTATGTCTCTGGGAAGTTCCAAGGATGATCAGTGTTGAATATATATAGCAGATGACGAAGCTAATCCCTGCCCCCCTCCTATGCAGCAGCTTCCCTTCATCTAAAGGTCAGCGGAGCCCAGCTGATGCAGAAGAGACCCATTTCAGATCAGTAGAGTTCCCTCCTGCTCCAGGCCAGGGCTGGCTAACAAAATATGCGAGATGTATCTAGAGAGCTGCAGACCCACAGCCCGTGTGGAAGGCCTGGGGCCTTACCTCTTCTACAATGCCTGGAAATTCCTAGCACTGAGCAGGAGATGCCATGTCTTCATTCTTGCTTAGTTTAGCTGACAGAAGTGCAGAACAGGCTTGAACCCTACACCTGACTGGTCTTGGCCCTGTGGTTAGTAACTGTGTGGCTCTTCTGTCTGAGGGCAGACCCAGGTCTACAGGCAGGGTGGGGGGCAGCAGGCAGCTGTGTCCTGAGCCCTGGGAACTGGAGACCTTTCCACATCTGTTTGCCTGGTTGGGGGCGGGAGGAAATCACCCAACCCTTCAAACAGGAGGCCAGAGCTGGGAAACAAAGGGAAGGCCTCAAGCGGCCAGTGACCTTGGGTCATATGAGCACCCCACAGTCTTCCTCTGTCTTCTCCCATCCTTTCAGGTCCCCAGCATCCAGTCTTTTCATCCTCCTCCAGGTCAACGGGATCAAGTTGATGTGAGAGGACCAGAGAGTTGATCAAATGGGGCCAGAAACAGGTGTTTGAGGGTGCCCTTCCCACTAAAAGCCAGGTGAACCAAATGAGCAGTGTGCTGAAGCCAGCCTCCCACGCTCACTGAATTTTCTCTTCTTCTTCCTCTTCCTTCTCCCTCTTTTTCTGATTTGGAACTCCGTGAGAGCACTGGAAACCAGTCGCCAAAGCAAACTGTTAGCAGACTTAAGAATGTGAGGGAAGATTCAGAGGGTAGGCATCCTATACTAAGAGCCCCGGAGCCAGCATTCAGAGCCACCCAGAAGCTCCATGGGATGCCACCACCCTACGGTATGCTGGAACTACGGGCATGCACACTCCTTGTCCCACCTTCACAAGCACAGTGACGTGGTAGCTTGGACTGACCGTAGTGAGAATATTTATACCACAGATATTGGCAGGCTGCAAATCAGACTCCCATACTCGCTGATTGCCATGCATTTACCAACCTACTGGTGCTTCTACCATAGTAGCAAGTATCTCTCTCTCCAGAGATAATTCTCTGAGGGATTACACTGGAATTCTAGGGAGAAGAGACAGGATGGGAGTGTTGTTATTTAACATGTAGATTTCCTGGCCATCCTGAACTAAGGAGGTCTGTTTCTCTGGAGGCAGAGCCTGTAGGAAAGCTCTTTTAGCAAACCCTTAAGGCTATTAATAAATTCAATAAAATTTGAGACTTCAGGCTTAGGGAGTGGGAGAGGAGAGTGGGTGTGCATCTGGCTCTTGGCATCTGGAATAAACAGCTGGCGTCCGTCCCAGTTGGCTTGAGAACCGGCAGCTGTTTTACCTCGAGATATAACTTCGTGACAGGAAAAAGAGGTGGGAACTCTGGGTTTCCAGCTACTCACTGACAACACAATTGGCTCTGCATTGGATCTCAGGATGTCTCCACTTTGCAGCCTTGAGATTTTGACCCAAGTCAGCATAAACACATGCCCAGATAGACATATGTCCCATCAAGGGAAAGTCCTCTAGGTTTGGGTCAGCAGTACACAGCCAGCATAGCACAGGGACTCCTCAGCCAGCTCAACACCAGTCTGCTCAGGACAGTGGTCCTTTCTGAAGTGTACTGGCAGAATCAAGAACATTCACATCCAGGAATGGTTTTCAAAGCAAAGACCTGTTGACTACCTTCCACTGAGCCAGGAAGAGAAGGTATGCTAAGGTAAAAAAAAGAAAGATAAGGATGAAGAATGGGAGATGAAGGGGTGGCAAAATGGCTCAGTGAGTAAGAGTGCTTTTTTTTTTCCAAGCCTGAAGACCCAAATTCCTAGACCCACATGGTTGGGTCTATGGCACATACATTCAAACATGTACATGTATGTACACATATACTCTCTCTCTCTCTCTCTCTCTCTCTCACACACACACACACACACACACAGGTAATTAAAACAAAATTTAAAAAGAAAAAGAGAAGAAACAAGCCCTCCCCCCCCCCCCCCCAGTTGTGAGACAGAAAGTGTGTAGGGAGCCCAGCTCTGTTTTAGACTGGTTTGTGTGCCCACCTCACAGGGACATTCAAACTCTTTTTTTTTTTTCCTGAAAGCTCAACTATGTTTTGAAAGTCTTTGGGGATAGATAGGGATAAGAGGACAAAGACGGAGCTGGCACATGGAGGAGCTGGGAGTTTAGAGCACCAGCTTCTGTTACTGAAGAGTAATATGCTCCCCCAGGCCCCCAAGTTTAATGCAGTATTTTTTCTGCATGTACTGGGAGCCCAGGAGGGTTCTTTCTAGGCCGCTGAGGCAATGCTGATAGACATAGGAGCTCAAATGAATTCTTAGACTGTCAGAGCCTCCTATATCCAATGCAAATTCAGAAACACAGTCCAAAACCACATGTAAAACTTTCAGGGCTGTAGGATATTAAATTGTAAACTATTAGATTACTGGCTATTAGATTATGCTGCTGGAGTGGATAACTGAGAGTCAACCATGTTTGTGCATACACTGTGGGCACGCCCTGTTTCAGGCTTTTAAGCTTGCAACTAGTTCGTGATTGTGCCTGGTGTGTTTATCCTAACAATTCAGGGCTGTTATTAAACATGAAACTTCATCAAATACAAGGCAGACAAAGCCAAATGGTCCCACTTGAGAAAAACAAGATGTGATCTCAAGTGTTTTTCAGTCTCTCTTTGTGCCCAGAAATTCTTCCTGGCTACAGGAACTGTCTCTGCTTTGAAATCATGGATTCAGGGCTAAGAATATAGCTTGTGGTAGAACATTTGCCTAATGTGATCAAGTTCCTGAGTTCAATTCCCAGTACCATAACCACACAGAAAGGGAGGGAAGGGAAGGAGGGAGACAGATAGACAGAGAAAGAAGTCATTCATTCAGCAAATATAAGTATATCTGTATTCGATCACTCCGCTCTGCATAAACAGAATAAGGAGAGTTCACAGGCAAACAGTCGTCTGTGTTGAAGAAGAAGAAAGGACAGAGAAACTTGGCCTTGTTCACATGAACTTTAGTTTATCTAAAAAGAGATATGAGACAAATACACAGATAAGTGTGTGCCTGTGCATTGTCCTCAGGATTATGAAAGCAAAGTGCAGCCTAGAAAGGTCATCTGCTCAGAGGGGATTTCCATCAAGTCCTTGCTGTGATGTGGGGTTTGATTGGTTTTAACGACCTGGAGTCAAGGTTAGAGGACATTGAGAGTTCTGAGAGGACATTGGGAAGGGAAGGGGCAGCAGCCCAGTGGGGACGGCAGCCCTTCACCTGGATGAGATCGCTCAGGATGACAGCAAGAGCCAGGATGAGACTGAGGTATCTCTCTGGATCACCTGGAGCCCTAGGATACACTTGAGTCCTATCTTCCCATAAGCCAGGCCAGCAATTTCAGGGCCTCAGAATTTGAACAGATGACCATTTTCTTCCTTCTTCAGTCTCTAACCCCAAGCCACTGCTTCTCAGCCCTTCTAAGCTGGGAGGTGCTAAGGGAACATGGCTAGTTTCCATGTCTTGAGCTGTCCTAGGGAGCAGAGGCAGTTGGAAGTCTCCAATATGGAGTCTCAGGCAACTTCAGATGTTTAAGACAATTCCCTTAGGAGGGAAGGCACTTTGAATTGGGGTTGGTACCCTATCCCTTCCTGCAGTGGTTGTGTTCAGACTGGCTCTTTTGGCATCAGAAGCCCAGCCCTGACAGTGAATGTTAGCTAACATTTATTGTACATTTGGTATACACAGATCCCAAACAGGCACTTCACACGGGATAACCTCATGTGGACCTCACACACTCTCTGAGGTTGGGTCAGCAACTGCTCTCACTGCGTGGGTGAGGTCCTGTGAGTCAGCTGATCGATTAAACACGGTCCTCCAGGTCCACATGTGGCACATAAGGGGAGTAATCCGGAGACTCTCCACATTTGGGTTTGCTGTTTTGAATGCACAAACCGAATCCTTATTCTGGTTCTCTGAGGTGGGTCTTAGCCTCAGTGCATTGAGCTCTGTTCTGAAGTTGGGCAGCCTAGGTCAAGCATGTGGTTACTAATTTCAAACAAGAAAGGAATTATGTGTGGGGTCAGTTCCTGTTTCTTGAGAGAAAACAAAATAAAAAAAGCAAATCCCAAACTTCTAGGGTGGAGTTGAAGACACGGTCTCTTCAGACCAAACCTCTCTGGCAGTCTCGAAGGGACAGCAGAAGAGTCTAGACAACTCCTCTAGCACTTCTGAGATGTGTGGATTCTTCTCTCTCTGAAGCAGAACCTTTGTGAAGTTGTATAATCCTCCTTGCCGCAGCAAAGCAACCCAGAGCCACGTGATTTGCTGCATGCACCGGCTTGCATATGGAAGACAGTAATTACCTCCAATTCCAGTTAGGAAAGCTGAACCCTGCCTTTTTCGTGACTCAAACAATTATTGAAGTGCCTTTTGAAGCACACTGGACAGAAGAGAAAAGCAAAACAAACCAGAACCAATTAGAGCCTGGGATTTGAGGGTGGCTTAGAACGGTGCAGCGGGACTTGGGAGGAACTGTGGGAGAGGGTCAGAGGTTACCTCAAAGCTCCAGCTGCCAGCCAACTTTGCCTGTGCCAAAAGAGCCATTACTTTGCCTTTAGAATCAAGGCCCTCACCCTGCCTGGGGTATGTTTTGCAGGAACAGCCTCTACATGGCTGTTGAAGAAGGCTCCCTGATTAGATAAGGCCTGGAATGTGTTTGATGTTGTGCAAAACAGTCTTTCAGACAGTTTTCCTAACTCCATGTCCAAGGCTTTTCCTCAGCAGAGACTCTGGTGTAAGAACGGAGCTCACAGAGAGCATTTCCTACAGGGAAGCACCTTGGACAAGTCTGTGAATGTGTGTGAATTCTTGGAGAAGAATGTGTGTGCCACTGAGAATCAAGGTCTTCAGGCTCTGGAGCTCTTCTAGCCATTCTGAGGCAGCCTGAGTAACCATTGCTGCCAGTGGAAACCAGGACACTCTCCATGAAGGTTCCAAGTGGCCTTGGGGCGGTGAGGGATCTAGGGGAAGTCCTTCTTTATGGCACTCGAGGACAGTCTCATTCACAAAGTTGTGTCAGTGCAGGCCGGTGAGTTGGAGCATGGCGGGTTGGAAGTCAGGATCTGGCCATGGATTGCCTGAGAGGCATTGTGAGTTAATAAATTCAGATTGTCACAGCAAGGTGGTGTCATCCAGGAAGCTTGAGTATGAGTTTGGATTAGGATCTGGGTAAACAGTAGGCACCAAATAGCCCACAGAAAAACCACTCTGCCGACTATCCCTAATTCAGGCTTTATTTTGTCCTTGACATGAGTGCCAGGCTTTCCATTTGCCTGGCATCTACCCATTTACTATGCCTTCATGCCTTTCCCTCTACTGTAAGAAATGGTCCTTGAAGGAATAATATTCTTATAGAACGAGCAAGACGGCACATTGCTTAAAAATGCATTTACTTGGGTGGTGTAAAGGCAACATTCTGATGATATGTAAAGCTAGCTCCGCCCAGCATGGTGGCAAATACTTTTTTAATCTTAGTGTGTGGGAGGCACAGGCAAGTGAATCTCTGTGAGTTCAAGGCCAGTCTGGTCGGTCTACAAAGTAGGTTCTGGGCCACCCAAGGCTATATAGTGAGCTCCTCTCTCAGACCTAACTTAAAAAAAAACAAAAACAACAAAATAGGCTTGTTCTGTGGCTGAGAGAGGAGGTTCGTGCTGTGCCTCCTTTTTGGATGAGAATGGCAGCTAAGATATTCACAGCTTTACTATTCTTGGTTTGTCCCTCTGCTCCCTCCAACTCTATTTGGGAAGTGCTGTCATTAGCCTTGCTGCAGATTGGGAGGAGGACAGAGAAAGGTCAACAACCTAGCCAAGGACACATGGAGTGAGGGGTCCACAGAGAGCAGCTGTCATGATCCGGAAGGGACTTAGACATACCAAACTTTTAAAATATGCTTTGGTTTTAAATGAAACCCTCTAAGGCTCCCACAGAGCAGGCACGGAGAGATGACCAAAGCAGAGGAGAAAGAAAAATAGATGCCCCCGCCCTAAACTCTGACTGAGATGGAGCAGGGGCTCCTCACTCCTCACACGGGTGCACCAGGATGAAGGGGAGCACTGAGTGGATACACTGCTCCGGGTTGTAGATGAATGGGCCCACAGGCTAGCACTGGCTTTAAATAGAATTCCTAACTGATCCAAGGCACACAGTTTAGGGAATATTCTAGATTTGAGAACTGCGCTAACTGTGGAGAGGGTTCACGTTTTCATCTGTTTCGCATGGCCATTGTTCAGGAGGAGCCCAGATTGTGTCAGCCGGATCACACCAAAGGAACCTCCTTTACTAGATTCTAATGAGGACCAGACACATTGCAGCTCTAGTCTTGGGGTGTTTTGAGATTTTTCAAGATACAAGTGCGAAGACCAGGGCTGTCTTCAGCAGTGCAGAGTGCGCCTACAGAAGCATGAGGCCCTGGGTTTGGTCCTCAACTACACAAAGTAAAAAGATGGAGACGACAAAGACAATAGCAACAGCAACCCAGAAGTAGGAGGGCATGTCTATAGCTCTTTGGAATAAATCATGTGCCAGGCGTGGCAGCACACACCTGTAATACCAGTACTTGGATATTGAGGCAGGAGGATTATGAGTTGCCCACAGTGAGACACTGTCTGAAACACGCTTCCCCAGTGTTTTCTCGGAAGCAGGTTCCCAATATGCCTGGCAGAGACCACCCATTATTTAGCCTATTCTCTGCTAGACCAGGGGTACCATAAAAGAGGTGTAGTGGTTTGGATATGTTTGGCCCATGGAAAGTAGCACTATTAGGGGTGTGGCCTTGTTGGAGGAGGTGTGGCCTTGTTGGAGGAGGTGTGGTCTTGTTGGAGGAGGTGTGGCCTTGTTGGAGGAAGTGTGTTACTGTGGAGGTGGGGTTTTGAGGTCCCATAGTCTGGCCAGTGTGATCCAGACCTCCTTCCTTGCTGCCTTCAGATCAAGATGTAGAACTCTCGGCTCCTCCTCCAGCACCGTGTCTGCCCACACAATGGCATGCTTCCCGCCTTGATGATAATGGACTGAATCTCGGAATCTGTAAGCCAGCCCCAATTAAATGTTGTCCTTTATAAGAGTTGCCTTGGTCATGGCGTCTCTTCACAGCAATGAATCCCTAACTAAGACAAGGGGGTCTTGGCTTTTCCACTTGAGGCCTGTGCTAGGCAGATTAATGGCTACCTGATGTCACCACCCTGATCCATATGTTGTGTGATGAGAAAGAATCAAGGTAGAACATGACATTAAGAGTTAAGCTAGTTGACTTGAGAATGCAAAGATGATCCTGGATTACATAAGTGCTTCATTAACCACAGAAGAGGATTATTCAATATAAGAAAGATTCATTGAGCCAGGCCGTGATGGTGCATGCCTTTAATCCCAGCACCTGGGAGGCAGAGGCAGGTGGATTTCTGAGTTCGAGGCCAGCCTGGTCTACAGAGTGAGTTCCAGGACAGCCAGGGCTACACAGAGAAACCCTGTCTCGAGAAAAAAAAAAAGAAAGAAAGAAAGAAAAAGGAAAAGAAAAAGACTCATTGAGCCATTGCTGGCTTGAAGGCAGAAGGAGCCATAAGCCATGGGCTGTGGATGGCTTTTATATTCAGACCAAGGCAAGGCAATGGATTTTGCTTCCTGAATCCCCAGAAAGAATCGAGGCTCTGACAGTGGCTTTATTATAGCCCCATATCCAACTTTTGACCTCCAGAAGTATAAAATAACAAGTCTGCATTGCCATAAGGCACTGTATGGAAACTCACTAGAGCAGCAGTGGGAAACTATTTTACAGTATCATAGATCTCTAGTCTAAGGTCCTGGGACAGCCTCTGGCAGGTCCCCTGACTTGGGGACTTGCAGCCATGATAATTACCACGGTAGTTTCCTGGAGGTTATTGTGGTCTTTTTTGCCTAGTCTCACCAGATTGTGAGCAGTCCAGACCCCAGAGGCTCCCCACCTGGGGGTCTCTTCTTGGCAAGTCATATTCCCTTGGATGGCATGTTGAGGCCTCTCTGCAGTGTAATCTCCATTCCCAATGGCTTCACAATGAGCTGTTCACACTCACCGAAATACCAAACAATGCTGGACAGCACAGGATTTTCTCCTCTTCCTGGAAGCCAGCCATGATTTCTATGGAGTCAGCAAGGCTGAAGTGTGGCATGGTAGGCATCAGTCTCTAAGAGGAGCCCTTCTTGGGTCTGACAGGCCATCTGATGGAGAATACTTTGGATTTGTGACTTCTCCCAATCCCATCACACCTGTCCCATGAACCTTCAAGCTGTTAAGAAACTAGAACGTGGGGCTACAAAGATGGCTCAGTGGTTGAGAACACTTTATTGCTCTTGCAGAGGACTCCAGTTCAATTCCCAGTACCCACAGGTTACTGGGTTACAACCATAACTCCAGTTCTAGGGAATCCAACATGACCTTCTAACCTCCAAGGACACCAGCCAGCATGTGGTACATGCATAAATGCAGGCAAAACACTCATATATATAAAATAAAATATACATATACAATAAGGTACTCATATATATAAAATAAAATAAAAATAAAAGTAAGCTAGAATTCCTGAAGCTTTGGCTCAGACTTTTACAAGCTCTGTAACATTGAGAACATCATTTAGGACTGGGGATACAACTCAGTGCCTAGCAAGTATGAGGTCCAAGGTTCAGTTCTTAGTACTGAAAAAGAGAGAAAGAATATCATCTAACCTCAGACCTCAGTTTTCTCACCTATATAACAGGCAGAATACGTGAGTCATTATAGCCAGGTATAGAGAAGGATGTACCACGTGTTCAGCACTTTATGTGCTTCCTTTTATTGCTCTCGTTCTTCATCCTTGATATTTGTTTGCCGGTTTATCAGTTTGTTTTGAGACAGGGTCCTGATATGTAGCCCTAGTAGACTCAAACTCATGGGTCTCCTGCCTCATCCTCTAGAGTGCTGGAACCACAGTCGTGAGTCACTACAACCAGCTGCCATTTGGTGCATCAGGAAAGCCATCCTCACACTTTGCTGCGAATCATCTCATCAGCTTGAGAGAGGAAAGACTTGCCGCTACTTACTGCATGGAAGCCTGGGTGTCTACGTCTGCCTGGAAAACTTTTTTTTTTTTCCCACGCACGTCTTCAGGAAATAGGCCCTGCTGTGCCACCGCCAGGAGAGTGATTACTGGGAAGGCAAAGCCTGTGTTTAGAGTTATGCAATGAAGAGAGGGCATTTCGGTCGCTGACTCACCCACTGGCACACCAGCTTGACTTATCCCAACTGCCGCAGAGTGCCTCGCTCTTTCAGCAAACCTTGGATCGATCTCCCTGTGGGGCCAGCCAAGAGCCCATGACAGTTAGACTCCTCGAGTCCTCAGGACTTAGCTCATAGGGCCCTCAAGGGGGTAAAGGACAGAGGGAAAGACCCTCTTACTTGCAACCCAGGGTGGCCCTGACTCCTGGGTCATTTGCTGGTGTTGTTGGACTGTTCAAACAGGCTTGTCCCTTTAGGGGGTGGCAACCAATGTTCCCCAACAACTTTGTGGCCTGGATCTGCCCAAGAAAGTGGCTCTTTTGAGAGCTGCTCAGGATGCCTCAGTCATGACTTGTACATGAGAGAAGTTTCAGCACGAATCACAGTGCCCAGGAGAGAAGAAAGCCGTGTCCGCACAAAGTTCTAACTATAAACCACAGTATGAGCAACAACAACAAAATTTGACACCCTCTCTGGCCCCGTTGGGACTGAGAACAACAGAACTGAATTCTGTGACCTTCTCGTAATTTGATCCCCATGGAAAAGGAAGGTTTGGATTAGATTATTTCATCAACGCAGAACCCCATCGGTATCTACGAGCTAACCTGCAGTCTGGGCAGTTTAGTTTCTTGGTCTCTTGCATGTGGAGAAGGAAGGAAGGAAGGAGGGAGAGAAGAGCTGGGGCAGAGTGAGTTCCTTCCTGCTCTGTACTGGGGGGCCTAGGGCCCCCGACTGAGCTCAGCCCCAATCAGACACTCCTGTTCCCAGGAGTCACAGCCGGCCGGAGGGAGCTGTCTGTGTCTCTGAGAAACTGAACATCTGCTGAAGTGAATGTGCTGCACAGACACACCCAAATTTGTGGGTTTGCTCTTCCTTTAGTGCTGTGTGATTGAGACAAATTACATAACTCTGCACACAGGGAAGGCATCCTCTCGCCTGTTGGAAAAGGCACAGGCTTTTTATAAAGCTAGGTAATTACCTCACCGGGCCATCTATGGGTAGTGGCTGGCTGGTTTTATCATAAATAAAAATGACTCGAGTCAAAGATCACAAGCTTATAGAATCATCTGGATAGAAAGAAAATAGCAAGAAATGAGCCAATATAAGTTTACATTAAAATGGAAGTTAACTTATTAATAATTCATCACAATTGTTTTCAAATGGGATTGTCAGATAATTTATCTTTTCTCCTTTATATTTTTCTATATTTTCCTAATCCTCAATAAGGTGGTGTTTCAAATGTACTATTATGTGTTTATGTGTGGCCACATGTGTGTGTGTTTGTTAAGATTTTATTTGATTTGATTTTCAACCAGGTGTGGGACTGTGTGTGTGTGAGTGCAGGTTAACTGCAGAGGCTAGCAAATTGTGTAAGATCCTCTAGAGCTGGAGTTACAGGCAAACATGAGCTGCCTGATGCGGGTACTGGGAATCAAATGGGTTCTCTGCGAGGACAACATGCATCTTAACTGCTATACTGTCTGAATCTCTACCCCCTATTTTTTTTTAAGTCTTTAACATAAGAGTCCTGGCTCTAGACAGGTTGCAAATCAAAGCTGTCCAGCCTGTTGCTACAGTTGTGAAGAATGAAAGATGGGCCATGGACAGGACACATTGTTGCAACCTGCACAGACTTGGTCCCATTTTACCCGCCCCAGGATGAAGTGTAACCCAAGTGCTCTCTAGCCCACTGCAGCCTGGTAAAGAAGTTAAGGGCAAATTGCAGCCATCAAGTTACTCTTTGTGTTTCCTCTTTTTCCTGTTAGCTGCCAGAAAACCTTGAACAAATTTAATGCTCAATTACAATAGCAATTAACTCAGGTTTCTGGCATAATTATTTTCCTTTCGTTCTCTATGATTTAAATTTCTCTTTCTTATTCAACCAACTTATTGTACATATGTCTTTTATTGTAAACTGTCTCAAGTACACTTTGGAAATTGGACATAAATCAAAAAGAATAAACAAAATAAACGGAGTTTTACCTGGTTTCTTATGAGAGTTCATGGCCAGCTTGTTAAAATCCCTATGACTGAGAATACCTAGACCAGTCAATGGCAGGTGGGAGGCATGATGGGAATCTGGAAGAAAACTCAGAGACAAAATTCTATACTTAGTGTGACAAATTGTAAGTTAACTATAAATGCTTTTGGAGTCTAAGGATTTTTGATGAACAAGGTAAAGCACACTTACTTACACCACCCAATGAGCATTACCTCTCCCTTCAGATTTTCCCAATCTTCGTTTTAAATTTCAGTTTGTGTTTGTAATCTGTTGCTATCAGAAGTGCTTGTAATAGATTTTTGAGCCTATGATAATTTCTTAAATTCTGTACTTGTTTTTTTTCTTATTACCCAGCTTCTAGTGATTCATTTGAAGATTCAAGACTGTTTAAAAAAAAAACTTCATTTTTTTAATTTCTAAATTTGCCTCTGTTTTTAACCTGCTCTTTAATGCTAGTTTAGCTAGGTATAAGACACTAGCTTATCAGTTTTGTTGCCTTAGATCCTTGAAGATACTTTCCCACTGTCCCCTGGAATTTATTACAAATGTTTCTAACTGTAGTTGTCATTCTAAGTAACTTTTATGGCTAGTTTCTAGGGTGTGTGTGTGTGTGTGTGTGTGTGTGTGTGTGTGTGTGTGTTTGAGAGAGAGAGAGAGAGAGAGAGAGAGAGAGAGAGAAAGACAGACAGACACTACACACACAGAAAGAGAGAGATAAACAGACAGAGACAGGCAGAGACAGACACACACCACATACACAAAAGAGAGAGAGAGACAGACAGACAGACAGAGACAGGCAGAGACAGAGACAGAGAGAGGTCTATAGACACATATGTGGACGCCAAAGGAGGATGCCTATGTCTTCTACCACTCTCTCCCTTGTTTCTTTGAGGCAGGAGACAGGATCTTTCTCTGAACATAGTGTTAGAATGGTGGCCAGCAATCCCCAGTCATCCTCCTGTCTCTAATCTTGCTTAGCACAGGGTTACAGGTACACCTAGCTTCTGACATGGGTGCTGGCATCCAAACTCAGAGCCACATGCTTGCACGAAGTTCTCTTATTCACTTAAATATATCTCCAGGATTTCTCTTTTTAAAAAGTTAACTGTTATTGTAGAAGAAAAAGCTATCCTAAAATATCTACTAAGTGATGTTTTCTTATAGAACCCTTTCCAGAGGTTGTAATCTCTTCATCTGTTTCTTACACTCCTTGTAAACTACATTAATAGTGCCACCTAAGCCTCAAGAAAACTGAAAGTGTTCTACATTGCTTTAGATTTCTGCATAGATGCCTGAATTAGTTCAAATGTCAATAATGAAGAAGCTGGCAGGTAAATTAGAGGAAGGAGAACGAGTTAACAGCTGATTTGAGAATAACAGAAAATTTTCCTCTGTTCAAACCTAGTTCTTTAAGTTAGTTGCTTAGTGTGATGTGCTTTTCCCCCCTCACATTTGTCTTGGTATATATTCAATCAAGGAGGCTAAGGAGATGGCTGGCATATAAAGAACTTGCTGTGTGTGAGAACTGGAATGACCTCTTAAAGACAGAGACACAGGACCAAGTAGGTGTCAATAGTCTGGTGTCTGGAACAGGATATATATTCTGAATCAATGCCCAATACATGGTAATTTTCCTCCAATAGTCAGGATTCCTAGGCCCAGGAATCAAGGAGTAGGATTAGAAACAGTATCACCTATCAGCATTCTCATTGGTCCACTAGCAATGTTTTTGCTTTGTGTTTCCATGGCCTGTGTTCTGGCAGGATGGTAAATGGGCAAGACCTTTCAGGGATGAAGGTGTAAAGCATCTCTCCAGTAAAGAACTAAGATCTGCTGAGGCATTTTCTGCTGGTAGAGGAAGCAAGAGGAAGAGGCCATGTGACCAGCTACAGTGAGAATAGAATTGCCATGTGTTTTTCTGTCCTATTTTGTGAAGAATCTATGTGTATATGTATATACATACATACCCTAAGCAGGTATCTGCTTCCTTTCTTCTATCTAACTATGCAATGTACCGTCAATTAAGATGTGTCAGTGGCTAATTATTAAAAAGCTATATGATCATATTTAAGTTATGGGACATGAAAATGCTAAGTGCTTCTCAAAAGTCTTTGTCACCTACTCCGTAGGAAGAAAAGCTTAGATTTGGTTATGCATGGGATAGTTATGTTGGGGGAGCTAACACCTGGTTATTGTCATTATTAAGAAATTAAGCATGACATAAGGAGATGTGGTTGGGTGTCAGCTTGACTTGGGGTGGGGTGGGAAGGGGTTGTGGTAGTTAAATCTGATGGTTAACTTGACTGGATCCGGAATCAACTTATTTAAGTGTCTAGTAGAGTTTAGCAGTGAATCTATCTTTTCAGTTGAGAGAATTTTTTTAATTACTGTTTCAAGTTTGTTGCTTGTTATAAATGTTTAAATTGTTTATCTTAATTTAACTTTCATGAATCATGTGTCTGTAGACATTCAGCCATATCTTATATATATAAGGAATATTATTACTTTCTCAGTTTCATTGGTATCTGTTGTAATCTCTCTCTCTCTCTGACTTCACCTCTAATTTTACTAATTTATGTCTTTTCCTTTGTTAGTGTTGCTAAGGGTTTGTGCATATTGTTTATAATTTCAAAGAATAAACTGTTTCACTGACTCCTTACATTGTCTTTGTGTCTGTGTTTGGTAATTTATGAATATGTTTGTGTATGTGTGCTCGTATTCATGTGGATATAAATACACACATAAGCACATATTTTAAGACACCAGCTGTTGATATCAGGTATCTTAGTCAATTGTTCTTCACATTTATTTACTTAATTCATTACTTATGTGTTTTGAGACATGGTCTCTCAACATGGAAATCATCAGCTTATCTATACTGGCTTGCCAATGGGCTCTAGGAGTCTGCCTGTTTCTACCCTTTTCATAGCAACAGACTTGTGAATGTGCACTACCATGCCTGAATTTTATGTGCATTCTGGTGATTCAAAGTCAGGTTTGCCTGCCTGCAAAATAGGTACTTTTGTCAACTAAACCATCTTTCCAGTCCCCCTCTGACTTTTTTTTTTTAATTTTTGTTTATATTTCATTAATTATTGTCTTGAAATTATTTCTTTTGGATTTTAGTTTGTTTTTGTTTTCCCAAGTCCCCAGGGCACATCACTAAGGTATTTATTTTAGGGTCTTCTAATTATTTATTTATTTAATTTTTTAGTGCAGGCACTTGTAGAAATAAACTCCCTCTTAAGACTGCTTCCAGCCAGGCAGTAATGGCACACACCTTTAATCTCAGCACTTGGGATGCAGAAGCAGGAGGATTTCTGAGTTCGAGGCCAGCCTGGTCTATGGAATGAATTCCAGGACAGCCAGGGCTACACAGAGAAACCCTGTCTCGAAAAACCAAAAGACTGCTTCCATTGTATCCCATAGGTTCCCATGTGTTATGTTTTAATTTTTGTTTGAGTCTATGAAACTTTTGCTTCCCTTCATGACTTCTTCAGTGACACATTTGTCATTCAATAGCTTAATCTCCATGAGTTTGTATTTTTTTATAGCTCTCCTTGCATCAATGTTATGCCATTGAAGACAGAATACAAGAAGCTATTTTATTTTTCATATTTGTTGAGGATTGTTTTGGGCCCTAAGATAAGATTTGTCTTAGTGGGCAACTTTATGGTCTGTTTGATTATGGCATCATTAAACTCAAATGTTTCTCTGATTATTTTGTTGTTGCAATGACTTGTCTGTTGGTGAGGATGTGATTCTAAACTACTGAGTCGGACTTAATCTGTGGCTTTATATCTAGTAGCCTTTGGTTTATGGTACTGGATGCTCTTGTTTGGTGCATAGACGTTTATAATGGTTCCTTGATGATGTGTTCCCTCAGTTAGCATGAGGTAACCTTCTCTATCGTGTCTGACTCGATTTAGTTCCAGGTTTGTCATTGATTTGTGACACCAGTGTGTTTCCTCATTCTATTTGCTTGGCATGCATCTTCCTATCTTTCCATCCTAAGGTGAATCTGTCTTTGATAATCAAGTAGATTATTTGGAGACAACAAACCTACAGATCCTGCTTTTTAATCACATCTGCTAGTCTCGTGCCATTTGATTGCAGAATAGAGGCTATTTACATTCAGAATTATCATTACAATAATTTTATTAGTTTCTGCCATGTTATTGATTTTGTGGGGTTTGTTATTTTCCTCTCAGTTGTTCAACTACCATGATTTCATCTTTCCTGGAGCCTCCTGGGCACATTTACTTTTCTCTTCAGGCTGAAGAATTCCTTCCACTATCTTCTCAGAGATGGCTTAGTGGTCATAATTTTTTTTAGCCTGCTTTTATCATGAACAGTTTTTTTTTCTCCTTTGATTACAGCAGTTATCTCTGTTGTGCATAATATTATAGGTCAGAAGATGTGGTCTTTCAGAACCTGAAATACATCATCCTAGGCCTTTCTGGCTTTCACGTCTCTGATGTGTAACCTGCTGCTATTCTAATGATATGGGGCTGTTGATGGTTTTCTCTTGCAGTATCAGTAATCTTACTTTGCTCTATATATTTGGTGTTCAAACTATAATATAGTGTGGGAGATTTCTTTCCTGGTTTAATGTACTGGGTGTTCTAAATGTCTCTAGAACCTGAATGAGCCCCCCTTTCACTGGATTGGGGGGACTGCTATAATTTCATTGAAAATGATTTTTTATATTTGGCATAGCTGTTCTCTATTTTATGTCCATAATTCAGGAAGTTGGTTCTTTTTCATAGTGTTTCCCAAAGAACTTTCATGTTCCATTCATGTAATTTGTATTAATTCATTAATTTGATCTTGACTGACTGACCCAATTTGTCTACCTTGTCTTCATGGTCCATTTTATTTAGGATTTCACTAAGTTTTTTA